>JAUIMM010000514.1:1270000-1412500 GCA_031769625.1 Taudactylus pleione | reverse complement strand
GTTTCTTGCCTGGGGCCCCATGAGGTCTAAATCCGGCTCTGTGTAGGATTCTTTGTTATCGCTTGAATGCAATCTGGATGTACCTCTTCCCCGATGTGACGTCTAACATATTTTCCCCCATCACTACCAAATATCGATATCTTAGTTTCGTCACTCCATATCACTTGTTTCCACTGACCTTCTGTCCATGCAATGTGTTCTTTTGACCACTGTATTCGTTTCTGCTGCTGCCTTTTATTCAGCAATGGCTTTTTTCGGGGAATCCTACCTTTTAGGCCAACCTCCGTTAGTCGTCTCCGTACCGTTCTTGCACTGACAAAAACACCAGTTGCACTCAGTTCACTGGTAATGGCCGCAGATGACATCAATCTGTCCCTGACGCAAATTCATTTTATTCTCCTATCAACAGCTGTTGTGCACTTTTTCCGGCCTTTTCCTTCTTTGTTTTATATAGATTGTGTTTCCTGATAGCGTAAACAAGACTTTCGTACTCCTGATGTTGTCACATTCCCACCAACTTCTCTCGCAGTTGCTGCATACGAAAGACCATTTCACGTAACACCACAATCCTGGATCTCTTCCTGGGTGACCAGTCACCACTTTGCCTGGACGACATTGTTATATTTATTTTTTACACCGTCAATAGCACTAAACAATACACACAAACATCCAACCGTAATTGCACTTTATTCTGCAAAATGAAACAGCCAAACTGACCTTTCCCACCTCTGAACATGACCTTGCACCTGCTCATAAACGACAGCTGATTGGTCCTCAGAACGACGATTCCGATTGGCTGGTACGGTAGTAGCTGTCACTACAATCCGCTTCTTGAATCTCACGCATCTGTGCTTCTTTGTCTGACTAAAAGTAGCATAACTTCCCTTGTAATGCAAATATTTGACCTCTGTTTATTGTGTTGAATTCAGCATTAAATTTCCTTTCATTTGATATATGAAACATTGCACAGTGTGAAGTAAAACAGTTTTTATAAGCATTCAAAGTTGAAAAACATTCACATTTCAAAATGTGTCTGCAATTTTGGCCACCAGTGTATATCTGTAAGATTACTTTCATATAACATTTAAATTAAATAGGCTTACCTTACACACAGTGGATTAGCCAGGTTTTGACATGAGAGGGAGTTAAGATGGAAAAATAGGCACTAGCCCCAGGCCAGGCTTTTAAAGATTCAAACATCAACATGCGCTATTGGTATCCAAATTAACCCTGACATTGCATTAATACCTACACACAGACATGAACTACAAAAACAATTTGAAGCAACACAGCCAGATCTCACTGATTGCCACAGAACAAAAATAGCATCTTAGTGATCACCCTACATGGCCAAACCAATATCTGATAGGCTCCATTTTTAACATATTTTCAGCAAGGACTGTGGTCGCTTCCCCTAGCTACTGCTTGCACTGTGAAATGTCACATCAGCAGATAGAGCTGATAACTGACAGTGCTATACCAAGCAGTGACTTTTTGTACCAAATGAGTGACATCTGAAAGGGCTATGGAGGTGATAAAACCGACCTGCATGCATTTCACCACTAATATCAAATATACTTTGTTACGAATTCCAATGCCTACTCCATGTGAGACTACAAGAACCCGGCTAGCGAGATCTTCACCAATAACAACCGCCCGTTATTCCCTTAGAACTTGGATACGTTCACCGGTACTTAGGCGGCCGCCTGGACTTATGCTCGGGGTAGTAGCAGCTCACATGGAGGTACAAGGGAATTCAATAGATAAAATGTACAGTTGGAACAGATGCAGGTGATGGTAAGGCTTTGAGGAAAAGAAGAGTGGATATTTGACCAATGGTATGACTTGAAGTGGTTTAAAGTACCACAGCAGCCGATGATGCAGCAATAGTATCAATAGTGCGGCAATAGTGCCGATGGTGCGGCAATTGTGCCAATGGTGCGGCAATAGCCATTAGTAAACAGTCTAGTCTTTGGAAATGGCTTTGGAAGCCGATGATGCGGCAAATGTGTCGATGGTGTGGCAATTGTACCGATGGTGTGGCAATTGTACCGATGGTGCGGCAATAGCCGTTAGTAAACAGTCTAGGTTTTGGCAATGGCTTTGGGAGCCGATGATGCAGCGAATGTGCCGATGGTGCGGCAATTGTACCGATGGTGCGGCAATAGTGCCGATGGTGCAGCAATTGTGCCAATGGTGTGGTAATAGCCGTTAGTAAACAGTCTAGGTTTTGGCAATGGCTTTGGGAGCTGAATGAAGGCTGATGAGCTAGTGACAGCACGGGGCTGCTTGGTGTGGCTGGGAAGCCGTATGGAAGCTGATGCGATGGCAGCACGGGGGCTGCTTGGTGCGGCTAGGAAGCTGTATGGAAGCTGATGAGCTGATTGCAGCATGGGGGCTACTTGGTGTGGCTAGGAAGCCGTATGGAAGCTGATAAGCCAATGGAAAGCACGGGGGCTGCTTGGTGTGGTTAGGAAGCCGTATGGAAGCTGATAAGCCAATGGCAGCACGGGGGCTGCTTGGTGTGGCTGGAAAGCCGTATGGAAGTTGATGAGCTGTATCACGAGGAGAAACAAACTGACCATGCAGCAAAGATGATGAAACTCACAGACACGCTATAGTTGGCACAGCTGCAATAGTCCAGTGAGTATAAATAGGCTGAAGTCCCAATCAGGTTTGCACTTGTGGAATACATCACTTCCTGAGGCATGCTGATCACCTAGCAACAGGAACAACCGAAGTAACCCCGTCCTGTCTGGGCAACCTGTTAGAAGGATTCAAGTTGTGACCGCGACTTGTAACATACTTACTGTATCTGTCTATCTCTATCCAACTAACACTATTTCCATATAATCTGCATATTTAGGTTAAAAGCTTAATGTACACTGCAAGCTGTCATTTCAGCAGATACAGCTGATAACTGACAGTTCTATGCCAAGCTGAGTGACATCACAAAAGATAAAAAATATGCTGCCCGACATGTTTAGCCACAGGAACCGGTAGTGAAGTAATTGTAGGCGGTTCCTGGGCCAGCATATGGGTTGGTCGGTGGGTCAGCCATACAGACAGCCAGATGTAAAGATATATCAGCATCGGCCATGCTGCACGCCCAACCAGATGTCTGAGAATGACATAGTTCACAGACATATCTTTTGTATACAGCCGCAGATGCACTTAGTCTATGCGATATGTAGTTAGTCGGCTGATTAAACAACATATCGCAAGATGTGTACTCAGCATAAGGGAATGACTAGGGGAGTGCAGAGGCACCGGGTATCTAATGAGGATCAGTGGTAGATAGAAGTGGTCAAGGCAAAACTCCTAGACTTGAAGGGGATGGAAGTTCTGGGCGATGGGAGGCTCCAGGTTGCCTGAGGAACTAGAAAATGGTAGGCCCAGTGGAGACCATAGATACAGTGCAGATAGGTCATATGGGGGTGGAGGTAAGTTTAGTAGCAAGGAGGAAAGACAAGAAAAAAGACAATTCTGGCGCTGAACTTAATATTCCAATATAATAAGAAAAGACTGCTGCAGATATCAAACTCTGTGTTAGTTTGAAGAAAAGATCAGAAAGAAAAAAAAGTGGGGAATCTGCGCTGTCTTTATATATGTATATATACTAGTTAACTGATAAATGAGTAATAACACAAGCAGATGGTAAATAAAAGCATGAATCAATATTAAATTTAATACATATTAAGATACACAACCATAACAATAAATAAATAAATGAAAAAGCAGAAATAAATATATCACACAAGGTTGTGTGAATGATTTCACCCCCAAAAAATAAATATATATATATATATATAAAAAAATAATTGCCAGTGACCGTTAAGTACCTTTTCAGTGTATCCAAAGTAAATGAAATGACTGCTGGAATCTGGTATTATGAAAGTCTCTTATTGTACCTAGTGACAATGTTTCCGCTGGAAAATAATTGTAACTATCGGTATCACTTGTAACATATGAGAGACTTGCCGTTGTAGTTAATCTCCAATAGACACAACTAATGTGTATCAATACATGAAAATCATTTCACAGTTCCTGCAGCAGTTAGGAAGTTTATCGCGTTTAAACTGTGGAGCTCATATAGTATTCCGACCTTAATAGTAGCTCTGATAAGGGACTACTATAAATTCGATATCATGTGAATCCAGAATGACCCCAACGTTTTTTAGGAGCCAAACCTTGTAGTATTAAAGCACATGAATAACCACTTGGCTGTTAATATACGTGGACAGTCATCTAGAGCAGCTGTACTGCACAGTTACAGCGCCGCTCTGAGTACTCATGGACCGAATGGTGTGGGGGCCCCCCTGATTTCCAATAATGCCTGGAGTGCCTGGTGGCCAAGGTGAAAGCTGCCGATGCAGTAAGTAGGAATGCTGCGGCGTGCCTCCGTGTGTTAAGCCGGCAATGCGCTCAATCCAGCCAAGTCCTGCTGGTACGCTGACCAGCTCCCGAGCAGAGACTACCAAGAGTCGGAGTGATGTCAGCTGGCAATAGTAGGTCAAATCATGAATAGGTCCCGGCTAACGCGTTTCATCACAGATCATGTGACTTTTTCAAAGGTAGTGATGTGGAACCCTATAGACCTCTAGGTCTATAGGGTTCCACATCATTCCCTGACCACCAGGCACTACGGATGTTATTGGAAATCAGGGGGGCCCCCACACCATTTGGTCTATTGGTCCGTGAGTACTCAGAACGGCGCTGTAACTGTGCAGTACAGCTGCTCTAGATGACTGTCCACGTATATTAACAGCCAAGTGGTTATTCATGTGCTTTAATACAACAAGGTTTGGCACCTAAAAAACGTTGGGGTCATTCTGGATTCACATAATATCGAATTTATAGTAGTCCCTTATCAGAGCTATTAAGGTCGGAATACTATATGAGCTCCACAGTTTAAACGCGATAAACTTCCTAACTGCTGCAGGAACTGTGACATGATTTTCATGTATTGATACACATCAGTTGTGTCTATTGGAGATTAACTACAATGGCAAGTCTCTCATATGTTACAAGTGATACCGATAGTTACAATTATTTTCCAGCGGAAACATTGTCACTAGGTACAATAAGAGACTTTCATAATACCAGATTCCAGCAGTCATTTCATTTACTTTGGATACACTGAAAAGGTGCTTAACTACGGTCACTGGCAATTATTTTTTAATATATATATATTTTTTGTTTTTTGGTGAAATCATTCACACAACCTTGTGTGATATATTCATTTCTGCTTTTTCATTTATTTATTTATTGTTATGGTTGTGTATCTCAATATGTATTAAATTTAATATTGATTCATGCTTTTATTTACCATCTGCTTGTGTTATTACTCATTTATCAGTTAACTAGTATATATACATATATAAAGACAGCGCAGATTCCCCACTTTTTTTTTCAAGGAGGAAAGACAGAAAGCTCTGCGTTGGCTGATGTAAAGTTGGGTCAGCAAAGGGGGAAGTGCGCTGTTAATCTGGAGGAAAGGCTGAAGCCTTGAGTTGTTGAGACCTGGCGGTGGTAGGTTTAAAATGAGGATCTAGCATTGGAGGAAGACATCAGGTACAGACATCGAAACAGGTAGGTGGATGAGATAACAGATAACGAGGTTCTTCCAGATGATGATAGGATTATGGGCAAAGGGAACATGTAAGGGAGAGAATTCTTCTCTAACTTGCGACTTCCTAATCCACCAATACCCTCATACTAACAACTGGACCAGCTTTAATCAAACATGCCAACTGCCCTAGAGGCTTTTCCCTCACATGCATCCCTGCCCACCAGCTTTTCACTGCATTACTCCCTACAAACCAGCTTTTCCCTCACATGCCCCTCTGACCACCAGTTTTTCATTCACATCACACCCTGTCCATAAGCTTTTCCCTCACATACACCCTATCCACCAGCTTCTCACTCACATGACCCAGTCCACCAACTTTTGCCTCATATTCCTCCTATCCACCAGCTTCTCACTCACATGACCCCGTCCACTAACGTTTCCCTCACATTCTCCCTATCCACCAGCTTCTCACTCACATGACCCCCTGGCCCTGTCCACCAACTTTTCCCTCACATGACCCCTGCCCACCAGCTTTTCACTCACATGACCCTTGCCCACCAGCTTTTCCCTCACATGCCTCCTGCCCACCATTTTTGTCACACATAACCTCAGGGTAGAGATTATTTACCCTTCTTGCTAAGGACCTGGAAGTGATGTGAGTGAGGGAGGAAGTGAAGTTCATGCCCAAGAAGGCCAGCTAAACAAGTTGTCCCCACTTAAACAAGAAAGTTGTCCCCTCGCGGGCTTGCTGCACTCGCCACGCTTCGGTGGCTTGACACATGGTTATATTCGCCCTCTATGCGCACTTGGACGGTAGGGAATGACGCTGGACACTGGCTGAGGACGTCAGGCAGGGTCCTCTCTGTGAAGGGGATTTAGACACTACCATAACCTCAGTGTCACAGATTTTCCTTCACATTCCTCGCCCCCTGCTCACCACATTATACCCTCCAGCTTTTCCCTCACATATTGCCCCGGTCAGCAGGCTCCCTCTCACATTACATGCCTCCCTGACACCGGCAGGCGGCTCAGTCACAGCGCACACATGATGACATGCCAGCAGCCGCCAGCAGCACTCGCCGCTACACTGTGTGCACCACGTGACGCAAGGCAGCACGTGACCAGTGACATCAGCTGCGCCCACGTCACTCAGTGTCACACGAACAGTGTGGAGGGAAGACGCCGCCGGTCTGTGACCCTGCTGCTGACTGACTGCGAGAAGCTCCGGCCGGGTGGTGCCGGGGATGAGTGCGGGGTCTCCGTGACATGGCTGCGGGCTACCTGGAGCGGGACATGTGGTCCTGGGCACAGCTGCTGGGGGTCCTGGCCGCCTTCGCCGCGTTGCTGATCGCTGTCGTCACCATCAGGCACATCCTGAAACAGAGGAGACCCCGGGGCTTCCCGCCCGGCCCCACCGGCCTGCCCCTCATCGGCAACATCCTGGCCCTGGCCTCCGACCCCCATGTCTACATGAAGAAGCAAAGTAAGGTCCATGGACAGGTATATCTGCCATATCCACAGCATGGAGGGGAGAGGGTGGTCTTCTCTGCCAAATCCACAGCATGGAGGGGAGGGGGTGGTCTGCTCTGCCATATCCACTGCATGGAGGGGAGAGGGTGGTCTGCTCTGCCATATCCACAGCATGGAGGGGAGGGGGCGGTCTGCTCTGCCATGTCCACTGCATGGAGGGGAGGGGGCGGTCTGCTCTGCCATGTCCACTGCATGGAGGGGAGGGGGCGGTCTGCTCTGCCATGTCCACTGCGTGGAGGGGAGGGGGCGGTCTGCTCTGCCATGTCCACTGCGTGGAGGGGAGGGGGCGGTCTGCTCTGCCATGTCCACTGCGTGGAGGGGAGAGGGCGGTCTGCTCTGCCATGTCCACTGCGTGGAGGGGAGGGGGCGGTCTGCTCTGCCATGTCCACTGCGTGGAGGGGAGGGGGCGGTCTGCTCTGCCATGTCCACTGCGTGGAGGGGAGGGGGCGGTCTGCTCTGCCATGTCCACTTCGTGGAGGGGAGGTGGCGGTCTGCTCTGCCATGTCCACTTCGTGGAGGGGAGGTGGCGGTCTGCTCTGCCATGTCCACTGCGTGGAGGGGAGGGGGCGGTCTGCTCTGCCATATACACTGCGTGGAGGGGAGGGGGCGGTCTGCTCTGCCATGTCCACTGCGTGGAGGGGAGGGGGCGGTCTGCTCTGCCATGTCCACTGCGTGGAGGGGAGGGGGCGGTCTGCTCTGCCATGTCCACTTCGTGGAGGGGAGGTGGCGGTCTGCTCTGCCATGTCCACTTCGTGGAGGGGAGGTGGCGGTCTGCTCTGCCATGTCCACTGCGTGGAGGGGAGGGGGCGGTCTGCTCTGCCATATACACTGCGTGGAGGGGAGGGGGCGGTCTGCTCTGCCATATACACTGCGTGGAGGGGAGGGGGCGGTCTGCTCTGCCATATCCACAGCGTGGATGGGAGGGGGCGGTCTGCTCTGCCATATCCACAGCGTGGATGGGAGGGGGCGGTCTGCTCTGCCATATCCACAGCGTGGAGGGGAGGGGGCGGTCTGCTCTGCCATATCCACTGCGTGGAGGGGAGGGGGCGTCTGCTCTGTCATTTACTTAGTATGTTGGGAGGAGGGCCTTCTCTGCAATATACTCAGAATGGATGGGGCGGGGTTTGTCTGGTCTGCCTTATACATTTAAGGGGGAGGGGGTGTATGTGATTGTTTCCTTGTATCATCTGGGCTCTCACATGAATGGTCCATCATATGTCACTGGCTGTGTGCACCAGCATCCTGTACCCAACCCATCAGTGACTGCGCCAAGGGTCCCATGAATTCATACGGTTCCTGTCCCTTTCAGTCCCCGGCACAAAGCCTCCAAAGTGAATGCCTTGTGCTAAATGCAAGGGCAACTAAGGAATTCTGGGAAGGATGTATGGGGGTAGGGTTTGCTGTGCCGTATACACTGTATGGGGGAGGAGGGTCTGCTCTGCCATATACACTATATGGGGTTATAAAAACACTTGTGCAGTTCCTCTGTTCTGTCTGGGGTGTCACTCTCTGCTCTGGTGCTTCTAGCACACTCAGCTAATGCAACAAACTTCTGATATACAGATCGATGTGTGGTAGAAGCACCAGAGCAGAGAGCGACACCCCAGGTAGGACAGTCTGGGCTGTCGGTGACAGTCACATTTGCCACCGGTCCCATGAATCCACATGGTTCCTCCCCTTTAATCCCCTGAGCACAAACGCCAAAGTGATGCCATCATGGCATCACCCAAATGTGTTGTGGACCCCAATATTAGTGTACTGTAGGTCTTGATCGGATCTTCTTAATTACTAATTCTATGAGATCCAGGGTAATGTGGATTACATGTGACCTGTCGTTAGTAGCGGTAGTGTTCAAGGGCAATTCATCAACATAGGCCCGTATTCAATTTGAGGCGAATAGTCCGACTTTTCGCCTCCTTAGCCTGTTTTCTCCAGGCGGAAAAGTATCGCGCGCGTGCACGCTATTCCCTGTATTCAGTTTCAAAGTAGGCGAAATCGGGAACCGGCGAAACTTGGATCTGCAAAAAAAAAAAGGGAATTTTCGGGAAATAATCCTAGGACCCCCCCTAAAGATGTCCAGACATGGGGGATCACTATGGGTACCCCTGTCTTTGCCTGCAGAAGAAAGTCGGGTTTTTAAATAGCTGCGCAAGGTGCATAAATTCAGCTTGGAAGTAGGTGATGCAGAAGAGCATTTAAAGTTATTTTTTGAGAAAAATAACTATGCCCATCAAATTTGGGGTGCATGAAAATGGGTGCAAGCATATTTTTAGGTCCCTTAAATGATTTTTAAAAATTCTGCAAAAATGCACCTGCCGCTACTCCTGCAATGAGGAAAACACCTGCCGCATATAAGGGAACCCCTCTGGACTCCATTCCGCTAATTTAGAAGTGTGATGCCTTTTTTTATTTTTTTAAACCCCATAATTTACATTTATTTTTAGGGGTGTCCCTATATTTTTTTTTTTTGTACTTTTTTAATACAGATTTTTTTTTAGGGACCATTCCCAGGGGTGCAGGCTATTTTTTTAAAGCCTCCACCCCTAAACCCCAACTATGCACTTTTTTTTTTTCGCCTGCTAAAGGCAAGTGAAAAATTATCCCCATTTTTTTACATTGACTTTTCGCAATGGTGAAAAGTCAATAAAATTGAAAACGGGGATATTGGAAATAGGCGAAAATGACTTCATCGGCTGCAAATTATCGCCGATAATGGACTTTTCGCCCCATATTGAATATGGCCCATAATTTAATAATCATTTAACAAAAAGTTTCTTCCTTCCATACCCCCCTTCTTACCTAGGGGCAGATTCCTGAGGGTTCCGGTTCCTACATTCCTACATTAGGCTAATTTCATGGTTTATATTCATGAAGCATGTTCCCGATTCCCTTGCAATTGAGTTAGAAATGGAAGTCGCCAATGTTGATTCTGCAGTGTGTGACCTATGTGAAGTATATGAAAGAGTGGGGAAAATATCCTGAACCCCCCAAAAAGTGTCAAATAAGATAACAGGACACTGTAGGTGTGAGTGGCCATAAGTAAAGTATTGTAGACTGATAAATGGTGTCAAATGGTTGATATTTGCAAGTATATGACATCCAGCAAGAATAATAGCCAGCAGGTATATTTCGGTCTACAGTATTTTGCGGTTCATGTAAGTGTCTATAGTGATATGTCAGTGTGTATATACATCTATGTAAAAAGTTGTAACTCCCATCTGCAAGATCAAAAGCTCTTTACTATCAATACAACATCCAACATACCTGTCACACATCATTTACACCTCCACGTGCCCGTCCCATATCATTTCCTCCTCCCAAATCATTTACACCTCCATGTGCCCGTCCCATATCATTTCCACCTTCATGTCCCACATCATTTACACCTCCACGTGCTCGTCTCATATAATTTCCACCTCCACGTCCCACATCATTTACACCTCCATGTGCCCGTCCCATATCATTTCCACCTCCACGTGCTCGTCCCATATAATTTAACCCATTTTACTGTGTGATACAGCACCCTACTTAACGTGGAAATCCACAATAAATATAGCCTGGGGATAGTCACGGAAATCGATTTGTATAGCTCTTGGGCACTTAGCCCAGGTTTTAAATTCCTGCTTAAGAATTGAATCACCCCCTTAGAAAAGAAAGAGTTGTATCGTAAAATGTGAAACAATGGATTCAATTCAGCGTGAATTGAATAGTGTCGGGAAGGAGCTCCCGGAGCTATTCAACTCAGCGCGCTTTTCAGCGACTGAAGTATTGCTTCTCCGACAAAACTGCTGGCGCGATGCCATTTTCTGCCCTTAAAGCAGTGGAAACAGCATCTCGCCAGGCACTTAAGACGGAAAATGTCGGTTCTCGCGACTAAATACCATGTTTAAGGTGTGAGAACGGACGTTTTCTAACATAATAGTGCACTGAAGTGAATACTGTAGCCCCTTCCCGAAGCTATTCAATTCACGTTGAATTGAATTGAGACCAATGTTTGGTAATAAGGGGAAGTCCCTGCTATAATTCTTTAATATGCCTTAAAACACAAAATGTAGTAGTAATTCCCAGCTGGGTATAGGTGCCCAAGTTCCCAGTTATTCTGCGACGTAACCCAAAGTGCCCTTTACATGAAATATCTTGTACACACATAGTGTTCCTTCTAGGGTGGCCAGGGGGCAGGGCGGCTCTCAGTCAGGGGCACTTTGCTGTGTGCGTGCCCAAAAAAGGGGTGTGGTCACTAGAAGGGGGCATGTCCAGTACTCACAGAGATACTGGGCTGCCCCCCCCAAGTTCTCCTGCAGTGTGAATAGATGCCGTGTGAATATGGGGGGAGCTAAGGCACCTCTGTAGGCTGTCAGAGAGGTGATCCCAGCAGGACGCTGGATATAGGACAGGACGCATGGGTGCGGCGCCCAGCGAAAGAAGCCTAGCGGGAACGCTACACACAGAACTCTCCAGAGGCACGTGCTCAGGGCGCAGATCACACACAGATGCAGGCTATAGAATATCATGGTTTTGAAATACCCATTTGCATTGAGCTAGTGATAATGGTAGGATCTCATTGAGAATGAGGAGTGTGAGGGGGGGATAAAATCATTGTGCATGTAGGCACTGTTCCTTATCTCTCCATGCTCTGCAACCAGTGTACCGAGCATGTATAGGAAAGGTCTACATCAGGGGAAGGCAGCCTGTTGCATTCCAGCTGTTAGCATGCCCTAACAGCAAAACTGTGTCAGGGAATGCTGGGATGCGTAGTTCCACAGCAGCTGGAGGACTACAGGTTGCCTACCCCTGGTCTACATGAATGTGCTGGTGTCATTGTGCAAATTGCTTTCATCAATCTGCTCCCTGATTCCACAGTGCAAGGTCCGGCTAGGATAGGACGCATGATGAAATGTCAGCTGTTTGTACAGTATATATAGAGGTCAGAGGCCTAGCGAGACGTTACATAGACTGTTCTGTGTATACTCTAGTGCTACTGTATACTGCTGTACTATACACGCCTGGTACCAGGTTTTGCGATTGGCACAAAAACAGACTTGTGTCCCTGCGGACCACCTGTAAAATTGCGCACTGTGTACACTATTGGCTAAGCACGTTTTTCTTATTTTCCCCCTCTTATTATACATTCATAGTACACAAGGCGCTGTGTCATACATGCCAGTCAGATGCCACCTTGTGTATAGATGATACGTGCCTGGCAGCTACGTAGGGGGTGGTGTTGGATTAGCTGCTGCCCTGCGCATTGTAAATGTCGGGAGACATTTAGTGGCAAGGCGGCAGCCACAATTCTCTTGTGGTCCCATTGGCGAAATAGTGTTAGTAATTACACTGATTTGTTTGGGGGGTTTATACCAGGGAATGAATCTGATGTGAGGTCAGAAGCAGCAGCTCTATGTTCCCTTCCTCTGGATCCATACCACTAGTACTGATAAAGGATGTTCCTTTCCTTAACACCACTAGTACTGATAAAGAATGTTCCCTTCCTTAACACCACTAGTACTGATAAAGGATGTTCCCTTCCTCCACGCCACTAGTACTGATAAAGGATGTTCCCTTCCTCCACACCACTAGTACTGATAAAGGATGTTCCCTTCCTCCACGCCACTAGTACTGATAAAGGATGTTCCCTTCCTCCACACCACTAGTACTGATAAAGGATGTTCCCTTCCTCCACACCACTAGTACTGATAAAGGATGTTCCTTTCCTCCACACCACTAGTACTGATAAAGGATATTCCTTTCCTCCACACCACTAGTACTGATAAAGGATGTTCCCTTCCTCCACACCACTAGTACTGATAAAGGATGTTCCCTTCCTCCACGCCACTAGTACTGATAAAGGATGTTCCTTTCCTCCACACCACTAGTACTGATAAAGGATGTTCCCTTCCTCCACACCACTAGTACTGATAAAGGATGTTCCCTTCCTCCACGCCACTAGTACTGATAAAGGATGTTCCCTTCCTCCACGCCACTAGTACTGATAAAGGATGTTCCCTTCCTCCACGCCACTAGTACTGATAAAGGATGTTCCCTTCCTCCACGCCACTAGTACTGATAAAGGATGTTCCCTTCCTCCACACCACTAGTACTGATAAAGGATGTTCCCTTCCTCCACACCACTAGTACTGATAAAGGATGTTCCCTTCCTCCACACCACTAGTACTGATAAAGGATGTTCCCTTCCTCCACACCACTAGTACTGATAAAGGATGTTCCCTTCCTCCACACCACTAGTACTGATAAAGGATGTTCCTTTCCTCCACACCACTAGTACTGATAAAGGATGTTCCCTTCCTCCACACCACTAGTACTGATAAAGGATGTTCCTTTCCTCCACACCACTAGTACTGATAAAGGATGTTCCTTTCCTCCACACCACTAGTACTGATAAAGGATGTTCCCTTCCTCCACACCACTACCCGTGATGAGTGAACGTAATAACCGATCATCATTGTACATTCACCTGACGACACTGCCCTCTTCTACCTCCTCAGATATTCAGCCTGGACCTAGGTGGCATCTCTACAGTGGTCCTGAACGGCTATGACGCTGTGAAAGAATGTCTGGTGCGCCAGAGTGATATCTTTGCCGACCGCCCGTCACTCCCGTTGTTCCATAAGCTGACTAAAATGGGAGGTAGGACTTTCTACAGCAAAGATTTACTTTTTAGGGTCTATTGTTAGATTTCCTTACACACCTGGCACAAACGTTTATATACAGATATGTCCACTTGCTTCTTTGCACCTTCTGCGGCAAATTGCGCCATGTATGGCGCCAGTCACGCGCCCTTGAAACGGATATGCACGCTGCATTCGTACCGGCGACACATAGGATTGGCATGACATACCGTGGTGCACGCAGCCACAGCATATTGCATGTCGCGATGCGTGCGCACGTTTGCAGCGCAAGTGGCAAGGATGGAAGAGGACACATTTGTACGGACCCAACACACACAGGAGTGTTTTAAGAAGTTAGGGGCCCTGTGTGCTGGATATTTACATGGGCTCCTCCCCAAAAATATGGAGCTGACACTTGTGCAGAAGATGGAAAAGATTTCCTGCACTGCAGGCAGTGCCATGTTTTCAGCGCTGTGTGTGGATGCAGTCAGGGCACTCAGGACCTTATTCAGAGGCGGCCGTACGGTCTACGACCGCACGGCCGCCTCGATGTTTTGCCAGTGCGCATGCGCACGAGGGAGCCGGCTCCCTCGTGCGCATGCGTGAGACCCGCTACGACCGACAGCGCTGGTCGTAGCGGGTCTCTTTCCAAAGGGGGCGAGCTGTCGATGTTGATTGACAGCTCGCCCCGTTTGGAAGGCGGGCCGGGGGGGTGGCAGCCCAAACGGAGGCGTTCCCATGGGAACGCCTGCCGTTTAGGGGGGGGCCCCACTGACATCACTAGTGATGTCAGTGGAGAGCTTCCAGCTCTGACAGAGCCAGAAGCTCTCCGGGGCTTACGACAAGTGAGACCCTGCCCTAGGGTCTCGTCGTAAGCCCCGATGGTCACGATGGTCTCTGACCATCGCGACCATCACCCGAGCGGTCGTTAGAGCTGTGGGTGTTAACCCACAGCCTAATGCCTGCAACAGAGGCGGGCGCTCAGGATGCAAGTGGCCGCCCAGTTTCTGAGCGACCGCTTGCATCCTCCGACCGCCTCTGAATGAGGCCCTCAGTCCACTTAATGCCCAAAGATAGCTTTGGAAACTAGTGCTTCAGGTACACACACACACCTAGACATATATATACAGATACATAATATATATGACGGAGAAGACGGAGGCAGAAGCCTTCATTCCGGGAAGAGATGAGGACAGTTCTTCAGTAGCTTCCAATTACTTAGTGATTGGGGGAGGTGTCCAAAGGATTCCAGCGCAAGTGCCGATAGATTTTTCCTTTTAAAATATGGATTTTAAGAAAAATTCAACCTGCTCTGGAGGCGTTCAAAATAAAATCAAAACCCTGCACCCCATTGAATACTAAAAATCTCGCACCTGCAGGAAAAGCCCAAAAGGTGCAAACTTTTTGGTAAACTTGCACCTATTTGAATATGTCCCTTAAGGTAGTGTCCCTGGTCTGCTACCATTCTCATCACCCGCATACACCTGCCCAAAGCTAGGTGCAAAAGATTTGTCTCAAAGCAGGCGCATTTTTACCTGGGTGCTCATCTGTGTGGCCCTCACATGAACATGTCCTCACATGAGAAGTCATCCTCCCTCGCAGGGAGTGGTAAGGGTCAGTATGCCCAAATAACCTACGACTCTGCATAGCAGAATTTGCCAGATATGCTACACAAAACAAGTGCGTTCGACTCTGCATAATCACGATAATCTGAAAGCTGCGTGAGGCTCCATAACCGCGTCCGGACCTGTATCGAGCCCACAGCCTGTAGGGTTCAAACCGGTCCTTTTATCTTATTATTTAAGTTGCATCAACCGATGTACCTGTAAAAAGTTTACAAAAAGTTGTGGATTAAAAAGAGGACATGATATATTTTTCTTTTTCTTAGGCCTTCTCAATGCGAAGTATGGGCGATGTTGGACGGAGCACCGTAAGCTGGCAGTGAGCTGTTTCCGGAACTTTGGTTATGGCCAGAAGTCCTTCGAGAACAAAATCTCGGAGGAATCCCTGTTCTTCCTCGACGTTGTGGACACGTACAAGGGGAAGGCGTTTGATCCTAAACATCTAATAACCATTGCTGTCTCCAATGTCTCCAACCTGATCTTGTTTGGGGAGCGCTTCCGCTACGATGACAATGAGTTCCTGCATATGATCGAAATCTTTAGTGAGAATATAGAGCTGGCGACGAGCGCCTGGGTCTTCCTGTACAACGCCTTTCCTCTCATCGGCCTCCTGCCTTTTGGAAAGCACCAGCAGCTTTTCCGGAACGCTTCCGAGGTCTACGACTTCCTCCTCCAGATCATCAATCGCTTCTCGGAGAACCGCAAGCCACAGTCGCCGCGCCATTTCATCGATGCATATCTGGATGAGATGGAGAGGAGTGCAGCGGATCCAGAGAGCACGTACTCCACGGAAAACCTAATTTTCTCTGTTGGGGAACTCATCATTGCCGGGACCGAGACCACAACCAATGTTCTGAGGTGGGCAATCCTCTTCATGGCCCTCTACCCCAATATACAAGGTGAGAATAACATATGCGCGGTAGCGAGTGGTGCTTTAAACACGTTTAATGGAAGAATGCGTCTTGTCACATGATCCCGTATAATAGTTCTTTGGAAGACTTAAAAACAAATGAAGATCTAGCCTCGGGCAGTAAAGCATCTCTCTGCCCAGGGCCAGCTGTAGGGGTGTTCGACCAGTGCGGTCGTACAGGGGCGCCACACGTAGAGGGCGGCACCCCTCCCCAGCATCCTGATTTCAGCGGGACAATACTGTCCCGCTGTTCCACCCGCGGGCCGAAGTGGCCCGCGAGTGGTCAAATCGGGAGGCTGGGGACCCCCACCGCCGCAGCTGTGCGGTGGTGCCGGACCCCCAGAGAGTGAATGGGCGCGCGGCAACCATTCACTGACTGGAGAGGGCTGGGGAAAGCCCAGCCAGTGACGGCGTGCTGGGCTTTACCCCAAGCCTGACGTTATTTGGAGGCACAACCTCAAAATGTCTCACAGGGGGCGTGGCCTATGGTAATTAGGCCACGCCCCCAAATTCAGTCGAGTGCGGCTTCGCAGCGCGCGAGGTTAGGGCGCTCTCTCAAGATCCGGCACAGGGTGCTCAGAACCCTGGAGCCGGCCCTGTCTCTGCCCCACGGATGTGGTTAGAGCTTAGCGTGTCTATGTATATAGATTGTCCTATATATCCTTGTTCTTTATGATGAGGATGGCCACCAATGGCAGGATAGCTGAAGGCTACCATCAGACAGGCTTATATGTCTGAGAGCACTTCGCTTCCAGAAATCATTTTGGCCCGTTCTACCGAATTGGGGAGCTCCTCCTGTTCAGCATGTCATTGAGGCCCATTTGAACCGATCGCTGCACCGCTTTTTCTCCCACCCGCAGAACACTGTGGTCCGTGGGTTGGGACGGTACCCGGCAGGTTGTTTTAGAAACAGCCTAGCGGGAATGCTAAATAAGGAAAGGATTGTTGTACTTACTGTTTAATCCATTCCTCTGAGTTAATTTGGAGGACACTTTGTCCCCAACCTTTTCTGCATTGTATATGAGTATTGCTCTTGTTTGATTGCTATTCCTGTTCTATCCCTTGGGCTTTGGTAATCTGCAGACTGACCCCCAATTGGCGGAAGGCTGTAGAGGATATAATTTAGTTGACATTAAGGCCCGTATTCAATTAGTTTCACACCCACGATACTTTTTCGCATGCCACAGACTTTTCGCCTATATTGCGTATTTTAGCTGCGAAAAATGATCGTGGGCGCTCCCGCTATTCGCCGTATTGAATTCCAAAACACGCGAAAAAGCAACCCAGCGAATGCAAAACCGGCGAAAAGTGCTGTCCGAATTAGGGAAATCAGCCTGACAACCCCTAAAAGATGCACTAACATTGGGGATCAATGTACATGGCCCCGAATAAAGCTATTTGAGGTACTTAAAGTGCATCGATTTCTTCTAATTAGCGTCTTTGCACTAGTGGTGAAGAATGGCATTAAGCAGTTTTTTGGGGTTAAAATAAGTAGTCCTGTCAAATTTGGGGTTCTTGAAAATGGGTGCAAGCATGGTTTAAAGTCGCTAAAGTAAAGTTTTAAAAAACTTGAAAAACGCACCTACAATCCAAAAAACACCTCACCCATACTTGCAGATCCCCCAAAAGTCTATTTAGCTACTCTTTAAGTTTGTACCTCCACTTTGCACTTTTTCGCACCCTTTTTGAAAGTAATTTTTTGAGGTGGTTTTTTTTTTTTTTTTTTTACGCAGTTATCCTTTGGGGGGCTGTCCTAAGGTTGCAGAGTGCTTTTGCCACCTTTGCACCCCAAAATAGCGATTTTTGCACTTTTTTTTCGACACCTGTTCATAGGTGAATCTTTTTTCGCCTATTACATTGTGTTTTCGCATACGCAAAAAGAGTTTGCAATTGAATACGGAGATAAGTTTCCGCCTGGCGAAAGTCGCAATCGGCGACACTTTTTTGCGGATTCTGACTTTTCGCTGCAAATTGAATACGGCCCTATGTGTCTGCTCCTTTGTAAACGCCCCCTTTACACTGCAAGGTTAGCGGTGTCCCTAACTGTATTTACCGGTAAGTACAAAGCTCCGGTTTCTTCTATACTCCGGCTAGTCGTGATCTGGCGCGTCATTGGAAGTAATATACACTGGTCAAGCCCAGTGTAAAATATGGGGTTATCGGAGTGTCCCTTTCTGATATGAGGCACGAGGTTCCGTGCCCCAGGTGTTTACTCAACAATTCTGCAAGTTATGCGTTTCATTTAAGTAACCTATATGCAAACCAGATGCATTGAACATGTAGATTGGATTTTGTCCATTGTGTGTATGATAGTATAGACTCAGAAGGAATCGGTATGTTCATATCCCGACATCGGCAGCCTGATGGAGGAGATCCTGACAGCTGAGGTAAGTTTACTATTCCTAACCCACCTTTAGGGGTGCCTAACCCTAACCTCCCCCCGTTAGTGCCTAATACAAATTCCCCCCCAGGGGGCGGGGGGGCCCTAAACCTAATTCCCCCCCCCCCCCCCCAAACCCCCGGCTATGTGGATACTTATCCCCGGCGTTGGACGATCGGTCCGGCGTCTTGTCAGAGTTCCGGCGTCGGGATTAACATAGGTGTCAGTGCAATCCCGGCAAGGGATCTAACATAGGCATCGAAATACTGTCGCCCACTGGTCTCATAACTACATACCCTCAGAATAACCTTCCTAAAATGCTGTAAGACATTTACGTAATGCAGGTCCGAGGGGAATATGGGCTCTGATAGTAATAGCGGTTATTTTTCCCACTGCTTGCTGTTATGCTGAGAGGTAATTATACTGAAGGAGACATCTCTAAGCTTTTACTGCTCTGCTTTTCTATATATCAGGGCAGGTTCAGAAAGAAATTGACCTTTTGGTTGGACCAAATAGGATTCCAGTTTTTGAAGACCGCTCCAACATGCCTTATACTGAGGCCGTACTGCACGAAATACTGAGGTTTTGCAACATCGTCCCCTTGGGGATTTTCCACGCTACTTCCAGAGACACCGTTGTGCGAGGGTACTCGATCCCAGAAGGCACCACGGTCATCACCAACCTGTACTCTGTGCACTTCGATGAGAAATACTGGAATGATCCAGAAATCTTCTATCCAGAGAGGTTTTTGGACAGCAGCGGCCAGTTTATCAAGAGGGAAGCGTTTGTTCCTTTCTCGTTAGGTAAGCGCTGTACTTCCATAGCTACATCTTCTCTGTCCGCTAATGCCGTCATTTATCCTTTACGTTGTGTTAGTAGGGCCCATGGGGGAGATGTATTAACATGAGGTTAATGATCTTTAAATGTATGTGCCTGTTTTGCCTATCGCGGTGCAGGAATGACAATTAGTGCCAGGATGTATGAAACACTCATTGGCCGAAGAGGGAGCGAATCGGCTTCTCGGACCGGCGCTTGCAGGGAGTCCGCGAAAACATTTTTGGCGGCACCTGCGGCTTTATTGAAAAAAAAAACCTCCCCAAAACTTTATTATTCCCTGGCTGCATATTCCAACAGCCACTGACGACAGCTGGAGTTGTCAGTATAGTCAGTGCCACTGACTGTTCATAATTAGCCGTACCAGATCGGCACCCTATATAGGCTTAGCTGCACCGTCATTTTAATCACTTCCCTGCATTATTACATGCATGGAAGCGGTAACTGCAACACATAACGCGCGCAGTTACCGGAAATACACGTAACGCACCTTCATACATCTCACCCCATGTGTACTTTTTAAAATGTCAGACAAAGGATCTGTAATTAAAGTGACCTGTTAAACAAGAAAATAAATATTGTGTTTTACGGATACGCAGACATCAGAGCGTGGAAGTGAGCTGGCCTGCGTGGTGGTGTATTAGGCATCTGATTGGATACAGAGTCACCGGATAGCCAGTGTCTCTCTGGGTTGATGTAGATGGGTAACGGTGAGGGCTCCCGCCCTTCCCATAATAAGGGGAAGGGGACCTTTTGTACCGTAACTGCCCCTGAAATGTACAGAGCTAAACTGTGCGCAGTCTCTGGAGTCACCAGCTATCTTTAAAATCAGTAAGTGCATGAGGGACATTTTGGCAAATGCTGAAGTTATTAAAATAGATGTACAGTATGTGGAATCGGCTATGATTACAGTAAAGGGGGGTATCCACTTGTAGATATACAAACGACAGCACGATTACGACATTGCAATCGTGCTCTCGTTTGTATAGCTAGTGATGTGCCTAGACTGAACGTTCACTCGTTCAGTCCCGGCACATCCCTCATCCCCGCACATGCTGAACCTAATGAGATTGTCAGGTTGACCAGCATGTACGGGCGATTTCGGAAGCGACCAGCGGGCACGCGCATTGCTGGTCGCCTGCGACCAAAACATGCCCGATGCATGCGCGATTTGCTAGCGATTGCACGATAACGATGTTGTTATCGTGCAATCGCTTGGCTAAATCGCCAAGTGGATACCCCCCCCTTACGATGCTATAATTCTGTGTGTCCAGGCTAGAGCTGGTGTTAGTAATACTTGGGACATTGTTGTGTACCTTGCGGCTGCACTTATGTCTCTTTACACCTGTTAGTGAACTCAGCTTGTGTAATACCGCTTTCCCGAGTCGCACCTGGGATTGTGTACACAGGTCCTTTTCGGGTGAGACCCCTTTCAGACTGGCGGCCCGACCCGGCTTATTGCCGGGTCAATGACATCACTTGCCGAGCTGGTGCTTGGAGGTGAGATTAGCTCCAAACGCCGGCTCTTACTATCCTTTGAACCAGACCCGGGTTACCCATTCACATTGCACCGCGAGCTGGATTGAACCTGTGTTAAACCCTGCTAATTACCAGGGCTGAAATGCCGGGTTATTTCAACTGGGCCCTTTCACGCTTCACAATTGCCGGGTTGCTGTGCGTTCACGTGAAATAACCCGGGTTATTGCAGGCAGTGTGGAAGGGGCATATAACCGTTTATTGTGTGGCTGGGAGAGGACCTTGTTGGGATTGTGGTTCCTTGTGCTGGCAGTTCTGTATTACACCATGGTTAGTGGCCTCAGCTTTGTGTAAGTAACCATTTCTTGTGTGGCTGGGAGAAGACCTTGGGCCTGATTCAGACCCACTCGCGAGCGGCTGTCCGCTCGCAAGTGGGTCGATGGTCTGCACTGAGCATGCGCACGACGGAGGGAGCTCTGTCGTGCGCATGCGCCAGACGCGACGAGCGAAGGACTTTCCTTCGCTCGTTGTGTCTGATCAAAGGGGGCGTGATGTCGATGTTGATTGACAGCACGCCCCCTTTGGTGGGCGTGCCGGGGGCGTGCCTCCCTGACGGGGCGTTCCCAAGGGAACGCCTACCGTCACAAGCCGGCCCACTGACATCACTAGTGATGTCAGTGGGAGTGATTTTGGCTCTGATAGAGCCAAAATCACTCCGGGCCTTGCGGTTGAAAACCTCAACCGCAGGCTCCGGCTCGCAGTGGCGATGGTCACGACCATCAAACTGCACGCTCTTATAGGCTGTGGGTGGTGACCCACAGCTATACGAGCGTCCAGGAGGACGCTCCATAATTATGGAGGGCGGCCCTCATTCAGAGCGTGCGCTCTGCTCAGAGCGTACGGCTCTGAATGAGGGCCCTTGTTGGGATTGTGGTTCCTTGTGCCGGCAGTTCTGTATTACACCACGGTTAGTGGCCTCAGCGTTGTGTCAGTAACCATCTCTTGTGTGGCTGGGAGAAGACCTTGTTGGGATTATGGTTCCTTGTGCCGGCAGTTCTGTATTACACCACGGTTAGTGGCCTCAGCTTTGTGTCAGTAACCATCTCTTGTGTTCCAGGAAGAAGACATTGTCTGGGTGAGCAACTGGCCCGGATGGAACTGTTCCTGTTTTTCACCGCGCTGCTCCAGAGATTCCACCTGCACTTTCCGCATGGATTTATACCAAATCTGAAGCCCAAGCTCGGTATGACGCTGCAGCCTTACCCGTACCTCATCTGTGCCGAGAGACGCTAGCTGTGCAAACTAGGTGGACACAAATGCCACCTAGTTTATACACTCCTATAATCAGGAGTGTTTTAAAAAGCTAGGATGTTCCGGGCCAGATAGTCCAGCGTTCTAGAGCCAGTATGCGCTCAGCGCAACATGGGAGTGAATGGGAAATGCTGTCTCTGGAGCAATTCTGCGTCCCAATTCACCATTCGCTTTCATTTCGGGTTGCTGAAGAATGTGGTCACTTTAGAACGATGGGTTTTCTGCTCAGAAAATGGCGGCGTTTTAAAACTCCCATCAGACACTGCTCTGTGGCTCCTGTAGTCCCGGAACCTGGATTCTATGTAAGAGAATTACAATATATATCATTTCACAGCTCCACCCACTCCAAGACACCTCAGCATGGCTGCTTCCATTCTGTAAAGCAGGGATGGGGAACCTCCTGTCCGGGGGCCGTATAAGGCCCTCGGAGCTTTTGTCTGCTAGCCTCATCTGGCTAGCCTAGAATGGCACACCGCAGCCAGAATCTATGCAGCAGTGCCGCCTGGAGCATCCTTAGGACACTTCAGACGGTCACACCACTGCCCTCAAAGCTCCCCGGAGCATCCTCGGTATGCTTCAGGCATCTCTCTAATCACGGGCAATTGTGGCCCCACCCCATGTGACATCACATGCAGGGGCGTGGCCTCATTTGGGCCCGCAAATTATGTGATGTATATCAATATGGCTCTCATCAGAAAAAAGGTTCCCCACCCCTGCTGTAAAGGATGAAGATTTTTACTAGTCCTATTAAATACTCCATCTTATATAAGTAGATTTCCCTGTACTCTATGCAGTTGTAATATCTGTCTTTTATTATTTCCCTATATAAAGTATTAGTTTCCTGCATCGAGGACAGAGGTATTCAACATGTGTCCCTCAAGCTGTCATTCCATCCCAGCATTCCTTGCCACAGTTTTAGCTTGCCCTAATAGCAAAACTCATGCAGGGCATGTTGGGATGTGTAGTTCTTCAGTATCTTGTAAAATACTGGGGATATGAGGCGCAGCGGTGTCCTACTTTATATTTATTCTTTCTCTGATCATAGTTATTAATGGGATATTCAGAGATTATTTTTATATTGATTTACTATTATATTCTGCTTTTTTGATATTTTTGCACCTAATGTGTTTGTAAATTTTTTTAATTTTTTTTTTTTCTTCAACACTTTCTGGTGCTGCCTATTATTGCTCAGTTGTAATGTATTACTGCTGCCGCTCACATGTTAAAGGTAAGCAGCTGGTAGAGTGATTTAGTAATATGTTTTTAGTCATTTTATATATTTAACTTCTCATACTGTTCATTCTAAGGGGAGATAAAAGTGCACACGATAATGTTGTGTGTGGTAAAAACGGGACTTTACAGCAGCCTCTTTTTTTACTTTCAGGCAACACTCCCCCGTTTTTCCCCCTCGAGAAATTTCCTGTTTTAAGGCAAAAATACATAGGATCCGGGATAAGTTACCGGAACCGTGCATTTTCACGATCACGGTTGTGAAAAAACGGCACTTAGCAGGGATTTTGTCTTGCCCGGCTCCGGGCAGGTGAAAAAAAAATTACTCGATAGTTACGGCTATTGGGGATCAATAAACTGCAATGATTTACCCGATAGTTGCCGCAATTGGGGATATACCCGATAGTTACGGCTATTGGGGATCAATTAGCCATAGTACTTTACCCGATAGTTGTGGTTATTGGAGATCAATTGGCCGCACTAATTTACCCGATATTTACGGCTATTGGGGATCAATTAGCCGCAGTAATTTACCTGATAGTTGCGGCTATTGGGGACGAATTAGCTGCCCTAATTTACCTGATAGTTGCGGCTATTTGGGATCAATTGGGGATATACCAGATAGTTACGGCTGTTGGGGATCAATATACCGCACTAATTTACCCAATAGTTGTGGTTATTGGGGATATACAAGATAGTTACGGCTATTGGGGATCAATTAGCAGCACTAATTTACCTGATAGTTACGGCTATTGGGGATCAATTAGCAGCACTAATTTACCTGATAGTTACGGCTATTGGGGATCAATAAACCGCAGTAATTTACCCGATAGTTGCCGTTATTGGGGATCAATTACGGATATAACTGATGGTTCTAGCTATTGGGGATCAATTCCGGATATAACTGATGGTTCTAGCTATTGGGGATCAATTACGGATATAACCGATGGTTCTAGCTATTGGGGATCAACTAGCCGCACTAATTTACCTGATAGTTACGACTATTGGGGATCAATAAACCGCAGTAATTTACCCGATAGTTGCCGTTATTGGGGATCAATTACGGATATAACTGATGGTTCTAGCTATTGGGGATCAATTACGGATATAACTGATGGTTCTAGCTATTGGGGATCAATTACGGATATAACCGATGGTTCTAGCTATTGGGGATCAATTACGGATATAACCGATGGTTCTAGCTATTGGGGATCAACTGGCCGCACTAATTTACCTGATAGTTACGGCTATTGGGGATCAATTAGCCGCAGTAATTTACTGCGGCTAAATGAATTCCCCCCCTAATGTCTTAAACCTAATGACCACACTATTTTTAGAAAGATCAGAAATCCGCCAATTTCCTACATTCCAACCACAGAAAGAGAGCATCCGAACAAACAGGACGGGCACCAAAACTGGATGGGTGCAGGTGTAAGGTATATCCGAAGGGTTTGGTATAATAGGTCACCGGGCAAAATGTAGACCTGAGAATGGCGACATTACGTGAAAAATGTGATTATAGTGTAATTCTAACACTAAATGTAACACAAATGTCCACATGGGACTGCAGCCTATAAGGTCATTAGGAGGTGGTGTTATCACGGAAGCACGTGGCTGTCTGTCTCAGTAATGTCACCGGGTCAGAGAGATCCTACCATTCCATGCTTTCTTACGTGTTTGTCCTCCCCCTCCCGTCTTTACTGAATTTATCAGTGTAAAAAAAATCCTGTCCATTATCAGAGAAGAAGTAGAGGGCGGGTAACTGGAAGTAACATTATCTGGGCCCAAGGGTTCTTACACTGCCTGTGCAAGGTGGCTAGTCCCTAATGGACTCATGGGCTGCTTTCTCCTGACTGTGCCTTCAGGGTGATCCAACTCCCACCATCCATAGACGGCGGGTTACTGGTTCAGTGTCCAGGCTGTGGGACGATCAATCCTCTTCTACCAGACTGTTGCATCTATTTAGGCCAAAGCCACTATCGCTGGACTAAGGCCCTGATTCAGAGAGAAACGGTTTTGCAGAGCCGCACACAAGCAGCTGCGCAACTCCGTCCATCTCCGATGCAAATGCAGAAGGAGGTGTCAGACCACCTCCTTGGTGCATAAGCGATCCCAGCATTTTGACCAACGTCGTAGGCTGGGATCACTATCGGAACCATCGTGAGTGATGATTGCCTCTTTGGTAAATGTTGGGGGGGAGCTGAACCTTCCCACAGCCTGACCGGGTTCTGCCAATGCAGACCCTGGCCTCGTTCCTTCCAGAAAACTGGGTCAGGTGACCAGGCACACCCCCGCTCCGACTCACAAACCCTTTGGGGGAAGTACTGTGAGCGAGATTGATACTTGATTTATGTAATACACATTTCTATGCATCAAGTTGATGGTGTTTATAGGAGTATGTGTGTTCTTCAGGGAGGGTTTCAGTGTATTGGGCTTATGTAACCAAACTCTGGTTAGAACCTCTTGCTATGCACAAAAGGACGGGTTTTGTATTAGGTGCCTTAAATCAGAATTGTTATATATATTTCATGGAACTGCGTTTATAGTGGCTCAAATACTCTTATAGTAAAGCATTCAAACACGCACAAATAAAATTAAAGTAATGTACCCTCACAGACATTAATTTAGGACCTATACTAAGCTGGAATGAGCGGTTATATTTGGATAAATAAAAACTTAATAAAGGGATGGTGTGGAAATGAAAGTCCCTCCTGTTCTGCCGTGTACATTCCTTATTTCCTGAGTGCGGCACGTGGGAGGGATCCCCCCTGTGGGCTGTTAGGGGAACAGATTACATTTCATAGGTTCCCCTCACTGTCTGACCACCAAGGAACAGCGAGGCGGAACACTCAGCCTCAGACAATAACAGGGAACGTATAAGGGGACTGAGGAAAGTGGATACAGTCTATCCCTGAGAAGCTGCTTTATAGAAATGACTATTCAATGATAAACTTATCTTGTATTACCACTTCCAGAGGCCTATATTGTACAACTTGTATGTTACATTTTTATATATGCATTATGGAAAGTACTTCAAGATTATATTTATTAAATCTTCAAATTATTATTTTTCAGTGACTTCTTCTGTACAATAAAATAACTATTTTCTACTCAAAAACATGTCTCTTTATGCCCCCTCCGATGTTGATTAATTTCAGTATTTGCATGGTGCCTCTAAGCTAGTTGCCTTGCTTGCAAACAAGTGTCTATGGATTGGATTAGTAGCTGTTGAAAGATCTCATCTCCGAGACAAAGGGGATGAAGCCATCAGACAGACCTGGGTGTAGACCAAGAATCCCCGTCCGCAGTTATGTCCCTCCACATCAAAACATCTTTCAAACTAAAAAGAGAGAACCTCCATAGACTTCACCGAGGAACAGGATACAGAAGACGTACAAAAAAAGGTCTAAAACCTTACACAGTTCTCCATCTCACCCCTGACCAAAGCCATGAAGTTTGTCTCCAGTAACAAAATAAGACACATTCAAAAACCTACACTGACCTGCAGAAGTTTACTAGGAAATGTTGGCTCAAAAAAAAAATACTGCACGAGATATAGAACGAACACACACTCTAAATGCCAAGTTTCTAAATAGTTACACACAGAGATCGGGAAAACAAAACCTATGGTCTTTACACACAACTCCAAAGAAGTTTTCATGTAATCCTCAGTCACCCACAGGAAACACAAAAGCACTCAACACAATCAGAAACAATAGGGCTGATAGCCTCCAACCAGTTGCTAAACGGGGAGGCATCGGCAACCTCTAAGATAGACTAAAAAGGAAGGGTGTACTGCAATGGGTGCTCAGCATTCAACAAGGGACATTTTTTTTTTCTAATCAATGCTTACAGTCCAAATGATGTCACTCTCCTCCCATGTCATCTTTCTATTGAACACCACATTCACCAACTAGTTTCAACCTTGTTTGGCAAAGGTCTTCCTCATTATATACCCCGAGCAGTGACTTTCTCAAATTAAAAATAATTTGAACTCATGGTCTAACCATTTTATATCCTGGATAGGTGAATGTTCTTCCCTTGGCTCATCTTCCCATTTCAAAATCTCCCAATCTACATTCCCTCATATGTATTTAAATTCCTGCGATTTCATACTTCATTTGGGCAGGTAGGCGTCCTCATGTGCGTCTAAGGCTACTCCAGCGATCCTCACTGAGTGGTGGACTTCATATATCTCGAAGTTTGGAATGCTATGTGGCTGTGCAAATGCCCAGAAATTCGATTTAACTCCTGGAAGGGGAGTGATATCAGATATTTAAATGACCTTACAAGAGAGAACAATTTTTCCTCGTTTTCAGAAATTCAATCTGAGATAGGGAGGAATGGCTAAGTCTTTATCAATTCCTCCAGCTTAGACAATATCACTCTAACATTAAACAACTTATTTCTCATAGGCCTATTATGACATTTGAAGCCCTATGCTTGACACGATCAACGACTAAAGGTTGAATTCCCCTCCTCTATTCATTGTTGATTGAGGAGTCGTCTTCCTGGCGTGACTCGCATGAGGCTGACATGGGAGATGCATTGGTTGGGGTCGATTGGTCAGAGATCTGGGAAAATGTGGCCTCCGGTTCATTTCATGTAAAAATAAAGGAGAACTGTTATAAATGATTGTATAGGTGGTATTTATGTACCTTCCCATCTTAGTAAAATGTTCCCAGATGCATCGAATAGATGCTCCATATTTGCTAGTCATGCCGAAAAATGTAAAATCTTTGGTGGGAGGTCACTGGCCCCATCTCATGTGAACCTAAGTTTTTCCTTCTACCTATGGCAACCAAGCATCAAAATAAATGAATGTGTCACATTGACTATGCAACCACCAGCCAGATTGCTGCTGATTGGAAATAACCAGCCTTCCCTTCTCACCACTCAATCTTATCCCATATCTGGTATACATATCATATGTAAGGGTTGGGTATGGCATCCCGACAGTCAGAATTCCAACACCCATATCTAAGTATAGTAACACTAATCCCCCCCCCCCCACCCCCCACCATCTCATCTACACTGCCTTGACCACTTAATTGTAGCCTACTCCTTATTAACCTTACCACATTCCACAGCCTCCAAAAACTCAGTAAATGTATTCTGCATCTTATCTCACAACTTTCATACGTCATACAAAATAAGAGGCAAATTAATCCATAATCACCCTCCTCAGTCTTTCCCTTGCACCAAACTAGGACCATAGAGCTACCCCACATAGGTAGCAGGGAGAAGTTGCATGTATACGTAAAGGAAGTTTTTTTTTTTTTTTTTCAGCTAAGCTTATTCTTTTAATTCCTTTCTCCTAAACCACTACTCCTCCTAAGCTTGCCATATGTAAGCCACAGGCCCCCCATCCACTATCCCGCCCAAGAGTCACTTATCCATCACAACCTCATCCTTAACAGTTCAACCATAATCCTTATCACCTCATTACTTTATTTAAAACAACGTACCCCGCCCAATCCATTCCCGGCATACACAGCCATTTTGTTTTTAATTGAATTACAAAATGACTCCACTGCGAGCATTAACATCAGTCACTCACCCTCTGTATGCCCACCCCTCCCACATTGATCTGACAGAAAGCCTCCAAATATTCCCTGACCTCTGTCACTGGTACTGCTGGCATACACATGGCAGTTTCCCTGGCATCCATTGACCGTCTGTAGCACCTCTGCAATACCGCATGGCATATACATGATGGACATTGCATACAACTATCCAATCTCTGCATAGTAGTGTTTGTGTGTGCAGGTAAATTGACCTCACTGTTACACTTCATACCACACCGAGAAAGAACACGCTCCTCCAGTTTCAGCCATCTCTGTTACACCAATCAGCTCTCTTATCGCTCTGCCCCTCTCACTCATCCATTGGTAAACCCACAACAGCTACTCTTCCCTGAAGAAGTCTACTGCTTGGCTGAAACACATTCGGTTCCAGCATAGCATTTTACCTCAATAGATGATGTGTGGGCAAAATAGGACCAACTGACTCACTGACCATATCTGCAAGAGCAACAGCAGATAATGAAACACCAGCTTTACTCGTGAATAACAGCAGTTAGTGTGCCAAATTACTTCAACCACCCCAGGATCCAGATCAAATAAATCACAAGTTCTCAAACTCGGTCCTCAGGACCCCCAAACAGGTCATGTTTTCCAGGTCTCCTCACAGAATCACAAGTGAAATAATTAGCTCCACCTGTGGATCTTTTAAAATGTGTCAGTGAGTAATGAATACACCTGCAGGGTGACCTGGAAAATGTGACATGTGCGGAGTCCTGAGGACCGAGTTTGAGAACCACTGAAGTAACTAATTTTTTTCTTTTTTTTTGAGCCAGGCACTCAGCTGATATTAAATAGCTCCTATCACCTACATATAGCGAACCCCCGACCCTTGCTCGAGGAATTGCTGCCTGCGTCTGACTATTGAGATATAGATTATCTGCATTGACTGTATAGTTCATAAACTCCACTATCTCCCCTATCTACAGATTCACCAAGAAAGCTGTAAATATCATATTTGGTCCTGTAACATAATAAATACCTATCTTTAACTCAGAGAGATCACAATCAGACACTGACATGTTGATATAACTACACGTGTATTGCAGTGAGGCTTGCTGGGAACACAGCCTGCGTGGAGAGTGTAGAAGACATTTCAGTCCTTGTCCTGTTAATTTGAGGCAGCGGTTATGTAGAACGGGCCACCGACACCCGGAAACATCCACAACATAAAGATCTTAATTTTAGAAATAGAAACATTCTGCCTTTATGTTTATAACATTCAAAGCTTAAATATTAAAGATGAAAAAGTATTACCCCTGTATACATTTGTACTGAAGATCAACAGCTGGCTCAGTAAGACCAGACCGAAGAGGCTAGATCAGGGGTTCCCAACCACAGTCCTCAAGGCACACTAACAGTCCAGGTTTTAGGGATAGCCATACTTGAGCACAAGTGACTTAAATTAGTACCTCAGTTATATTGATTTAACCATCTTTGCACAATCATGGATATCACTAAAACCAGGACTGTTAGTGTGCCTTGACTGAGGACCAAGTTTGGGAATCACTGGGCTAGATCATAGGTTCTCAAACTCAGTCCTCAGGACCCCAAACAGTGCATGTTTTCCATGTCTCCTCACAGGATCACTAAGGAAATAATTAGCTCCACCTGTGGATCTTTTAAAATGTGTCAGTCAGTAATGACTACACCTGTGCTCCTGCTGGGAGATCTGGAAACGTGACCTGTGTGGGGACGTGAGGACAGAGTTTGAGAACCACTGGGCTAGATGAATGTGAGGGATGGAAAATAGTTTTAGATAAGTATGTATTTTTCCAGCGGGAACATTGCAATAATTCCAATGAATAAAAAGTAAACGGCAACTGACTTATCTCAGATTGGTCAAGATCGGGCCCGATTCACTACGGATCGCTATTCTGCTTATACGCACGCAGCGGGGATGTAAATGCTTGCAATCGCAGCCTAACGTTAGGACTCTAATTCCCCCTACGCACATACGTAAAGATTGTCAACATAGCGAAACCATAGGCACACTTGCACAAGCCCTAAGCTTACTCAGGAATTCTCACAGCCACGCACGCTATGAGGCCTCAGGCTGCATATGGTAGCGCAGTGGAGAATTAACGCACTAGCACACCTGCATTGAGCCAACCCCCCCCCCCCCCCAGTCCATTACCGCCCCCCAAACGGCACTTCCTGTCAATCACTCTGCCATGGGTCTGCGTGGCCTCTACAATCGCAGTCCCCATCGCAATAACTATTTTGCGCACTGCTATGCATACGTATCAAATTGGCCGACTGCGTGCGTATTAGCAACTGCTATTCAAGCTGAATCAGGCCCATTGTCCTTTAATACTGAAATCGTGAACATGATACGTTACATCTACAACAATGCGGAGACTGGATCTCATGTCATACCTGACATCATGGGAAGTAGCATGGGCATAAATACACTGAAAAGCAAACTTGGGACCTGAATTAAAGATGTACGTTAATCTGATGATAAGAGGTCTGCGCCTCCATAGGACCCATTCTCTGTGCATATGCAGAGTGGGTCCTGCGGTCTCTCTCTCCCCCTTCTCCACATTTGGGGGGGGCGTGCCTAGGTCACCGTGCCGGGTTCGCAAAGGGCCGTACACCGCCTTCTGCGTTTGCATGAGATGGATGGAATTGCGCAGCCCCTTGTGCGCCACTCTGTAAATCCGTCCATCTCTGATTCAGGCCCTTTGTGCCACAGGTGCTGGACTCAACGTGGGTCTGCCCCACCTTTCTGCAGCATCCCAGTCACCTTCATCCGTTGCACGTGATCCTTCCTGCACAGACTGCCGATTATTGCCCGCTACACTTTATAGACAACACCGCTCTCTTTTCAAGCTAGGAATGAAATATAGACCAAGCTGATGAGTGATTATAGATACTCTGTGTGCAGCAACGAAGCAAAAAAATAAAGAAGAGAACTTGTGACCAGCTTCTAGACTCCCAATTTTAGTACATTCCCTCTACACTATGCAATGTATAGCGGGATGAAGTCATCATCCCGGTGTGGGGAATGCCAACGGGCGAATTGCCAGCACCGTGATCCCAGCACCAGAATCCCAACATTAGGGGGAGGGTTAAGGTGCGGAGTTAGGCATTGGGGGGGGGGGGGGGGGGGGGGGAGTGTTAGGCACTAGGGGGGAGGGTTAGGTTTAGGCACTGGAGGGGAGGGAAGAGGTTAGGGTTAGGCACTGGGGAGAGAGGGGTAAGGGTTAGGCTTACCTTCTGTCCTTATGGTTGTCTGGATTATGACTGCCAGGATGCTGCTGTCTATATTCTGACCAGCGGCATCCCGACCACCGGAATCTCATACCCAATCCGTATAAACACACTGGTATGCTGGTGCCAACACTGACTCGAAGTTGGGGGGACGACAGCTTATATATTTACACGGGCTTGCTTGCCTAGCTGTATAATGAGCTCTACACTTCTTCCTACATCACAGCTCACCTGCCATGCCAACGCTAGCGGATCTGTCTGGGAAGTATCAGGTCAACACCCGATGCTAGGGTTAGATTAGTCTCAGATTATAAATCAACAGGAAATCCCATTGTCTACATGACCACTGACATTCACAATGTCAACATGTCTGTCTACATTATGTAGTTGACATACCAAACCTGTCTGGGAAACCTTTTGAGAAAAAATAAAATGGAAATCGAAAACTTGGTGCCCTTACATGGTTGAGATCTGCACAACGCGGGATTGGTGATCAGTTTGACAGCGAGTATAGTGACATATGACCACCTGCTTCATTGTGCCCAGGAGATCCAGCTGTCTGACTTCATTTTATAGAATGTGCGTATACAGACTCTTTTAGGGTCTAAGATCCAAAGATAGAGATTTCTGCCTTGTATGAATGACGGTCAGGATTTAGGGGTCACAACACTTCAAATTACACAAATTCTATTTGTAGGGGATCCAGAGTAAGGTTAAAGGAAAAAAAAATTCCAATGTGACAGTCGTCTATGGGAAAAAACACCCTTAGAGATCCCATAATCATCAAAAATGTCTCCACTAATTGTATTTACCGATTCCATTCTTGTAAGCAATTCATCCACATCTTCACCGGCCTGGCAGCAAATATGCTGGGTCACTAAGGTTTGATGTCAGATAAATCTTTGTATTGACCTAGAACATGTCATACATATAACATATGGTCACATAAGGCGGCTTAGGATTGGGATATGGATATATATATATATATATATATACATACCTTGGTGCAATACCATAAATTTACTCCATAAATAAAATGACTACCAACTAAAGTATGTTTACAAGAAAACATATAATAAAGGCACATCTGAATCTACACCAGAATAGGTCTCCAGACTCAATCTCTAATAGTACATGAGGATCACAGCGTCAAAAGTTGGACCAATAATCCCAAACCAGTCTTGGAAAATGTCTCCAAGCGTGATAAACAATGTGGGAGGCCATCCAGTGCGTTTTGTCAAACTTCATCAGGGGTGAGGTCTTTATGAGACCTATAAATTGGTAATAAAACCACTCCCCCCTCTCCATTACCTCTCTAGTAATAATCCAAGCATTACACTGGCCTCTTCCTCTGCTGACTCATCAATCTTCCGATCATTGGATATTTCAATTGCCCTTCATTGGGGATGTAGCTGGCATCCCGATACTTAGAATGCCGGCACCGGAATCTCAAAACCAATCAAAATCCCGACTAATATTGGGTTTAGGGGTAGGCACAAGGGGTAGGGTACTTACCGGCCGGTGTTCGTATTTTAAACCAGTCGGGACGCCGGAATCCTGAGTGCCGACATCCCGTACCCAGCCCCTTCATTATGATTGTAGATGTGTCCTACATACTATTTTACCTTTTGCTGTATTCCATTTAAATTTTAAAAAACAGTCTCAGACACAAAATCCAGCCTTACCTTCTCACAATACCATACTATATTTTTTAGGCTTAGTAGCTTTCTATATGAAGCCAATGCATGTACTGCTGTGATATTATTTTGTACACTAACTCTTAGAAGAAATTCTGAGCAAGGTGATTCTAATCATTTATATACAAGTAGTCGTCAAGATAATTGATCTACAGTTTCCGGGTGGGAGTTTTGTTCCAATTGTAAAGCTTGGGCCCCTGATTGAGGACACACAATACAGCAGACGGCTTAATCTGGCAATCTCTGGCTTTCTAGGATAATGGATATTAGAAGCAGTGCAGGGAGAATACATGACGGAGCAGGACACATCTCTAGGTTTCATCTTTTACTCTCCCAGCTTTGCTCAAATCCTCCATGCGAATGGTCTTGCAATTCTTAGAGGGATCAGTAATCCCTTTCGGGATTCTGTTCTCCTCCAGGTCAGATAGAGCCATTGTCACCCTGAGGTGGATGAGGGTGGGAGAGAGAACCAGAGAGGTAGAGCCAAGAGATACGAGGACTATTTCAACACCTAGACATGGCCAATGGGAGTTTCGGCAGCAAGATGACCAGGCAATGGGACCTGTGGGCAGGTCGACTAAGAAGAAGGTGATGTTCTTGCATCAGTATGCATGGGGAGAGAGTCAAAATACAGACATGGCGATTTCTGTCCATCTTTTGCCATCCCTTAGACTGTACAAAGGTCCAGTCAGTGACATTATATTCAAACCATTACTAATAATGGACGATCCATAGCTCTGTTTAAAACTGGTAAAGTTTATTACTAGTAGAAATATTTTGTGGGAACACTGCCTAAGTATTACAGTTGGTGTCGGGGTGCAGTGATAGGGGTGGAGCAGTAATTTGGCACAGACAGACTACAATAAATTACTTAAGTGATTTACCAAATTGTCAAAAGGGGGGAAAAAAAAAAAAAAAGTAGTGTGAACAATAATCCAATATTTGATCCGACAGACATTTTCTTCTATTCCACGTTGAAGGACGGTGGGGATACATATTGACATGTAACATGCTAAATTTTGTGGCACAGCGGCTATTGGTTTACTTACAGAATATAAATCACAGACTTCAATCTCTGCATGCAAACCCTTATACATTGTGAATACCGGGGCTCTCCGCGGGGCAATATAATCCGTCCGCACTTGTCAGTGGGCCCAGGATTATTATTCTCTGAGGAAGGACAATAGGTGATTGTGTGCGGACTGCGCCGCATGACTCCAAGTGGTAACAATAACTTAATCCATTAAAGTTTGTGAATTGCACATAAATGGGACTAGGTACGGCGCGCGCTCATCATCCACTAGCAGTCGCCTTGTACGTAAAATGAAAAACAAAATGGAAAACAGCTGAAATACTCGTTAAGGCATTAACCACAGTGTACAGTTTAAGGCATAAATATTATGAGGTTGAAACATAATGGATTTTTTTTGGGCAAATAAATGGAAGCTCCTAACTGGAGTAAATGGCGGTGAGAATAATTACAGGGAAACGCCACATTACACAGTTATATGATTACACAGCTGCGTCATTTGTGGAATAAATGCTCCTTTTACCTTACCCCGAGTTATCTCGTCTTCCTCTCTCTAACATTTTGTATTCCAGCAGCATAGCGACCAAAAGACCTTTTTTTCACCATTCACCCTCTTGCGGTATTAAATTCTCCTTCCCTTACCAAACATGGGCTAAACATGGTAAGGCCTAACACCAAGTCGCCGGGGAATTCACATCAGCTACAAGCGTGGCCTGACCAGAACAACAATGCCGCAGGACTGCGCTCATCATTTACACATGTGACCTCACCAGCACAATGCCGCAGGACAGCGCTCATCATTTACACATGTGACCTCACCAGCACAATGCCGCAGGACAGCGCTCATCATTTACACATGTGACCTCACCAGCACAATGCCGCAGGACTGCGCTCATCATTTACACATGTGACCTCACCAGCACAATGCCGCAGGACTGCGCTCATCATTTACACGTGACCTCACCAGCACAATGCCGCAGGACTGCGCTCATCATTTACACGTGACCTCACCAGCACAATGCCGCAGGACTGCGCTCATCATTTACACATGTGACCTCACCAGCACAATGCCGCAGGACTGCGCTCATCATTTACACGTGACCTCACCAGCACAATGCCGCAGGACAGCGCTCATCATTTACACGTGACCTCACCAGCACAATGCCGCAGGACAGCGCTCATCATTTACACATGTGACCTCACCAGCACAATGCCGCAGGACTGCGCTCATCATTTACACATGTGACCTCACCAGTACAATGCCGCAGGACTGCGCTCAACACCTGCAATGTGACTCCAATCAGCACACGAATACTGCAGGTAGTACAATGCCGCAGGACTGCGTTCATCAGCTACAAGTGTGACCTCATCAACACAACAATGCCGCAGGACTGCGTTCATCAGCTACAAGTGTGACCTCATCAACACAACAATGCCGCAGGACTGCCCTCATCAGCTACAAGTGTGACCTCATCAACACAACAATGCCGCAGGACTGCGTTCATCAGCTACAAGTGTGACCTCATCAACACAACAATGCCGCAGGACTGCGTTCATCAGCTACAAGTGTGACCTCATCAACGCAACAATGCCGCAGGATGGCGCTCATCAGCTACAAGTGTGACCTCACCAACGCAACAATGCCGCAGGATGGCGCTCATCAGCTACAAGTGTGACCTCACCAACGCAACAATGCCGCAGGATGGCGCTCATCAGCTACAAGTGTGACCTCACCAACGCAACAATGCCGCAGGATGGCGCTCATCAGCTACAAGTGTGACCTCACCAACGCAACAATGCCGCAGGATGGCGCTCATCAGCTACAAGTGTGACCTCATCAACAAAACAATGCCGCAGGACTGCGCTCATCAGCTACAAGTGTGACCCCACCAACAAAACAATGCCGCAGGACTGCGCTCATCAGCTACAAGTGTGACCCCACCAACAAAACAATGCCGCAGGACTGCGCTCATCAGCTACAAGTGTGACCCCACCAACAAAACAATGCCGCAGGACTGCGCTCATCAGCTACAACTGTGACCCCACCAACAAAACAATGCCGCAGGACTGCGCTCATCAGCTACAAGTGTGACCCCACCAACACAACAATGCCGCAGGACTGCGCTCATCAGCTACAAGTGTGACCCCACCAACACAACAATGCCGCAGGACTGCGCTCATCAGCTACAAGTGTGACCTCACCAACAAAACAATGCCGCAGGACTGCGCTCATCAGCTACAAGTGTGACCCCACCAACAAAACAATGCCGCAGGACTGCGCTCATCAGCTACAAGTGTGACCCCACCAACAAAACAATGCCGCAGGACTGCGCTCATCAGCTACAAGTGTGACCCCACCAACACAACAATGCCGCAGGACTGCGCTCATCAGCTACAAGTGTGACCTCACCAACACAACAATGCCGCAGGACGGCGCTCATCAGCTACAAGTGTGACCTCACCAACAAAACAATGCCGCAGGACTGCGCTCATCAGCTACAAGTGTGACCCCACCAACAAAACAATGCCGCAGGACTGCCCTCATCAGCTACAAGTGTGACCCCACCAACAAAACAATGCCGCAGGACTGCCCTCAACACCTGCAATGTGACTCCACTAGCACAACAATATCGCAGGACCACGCTCATCAGGTATAAGTGTGACCTCACCAGCACAACAATGCCGCAGGACTGCGCCCATCGGCTACAAGTGTGACCTCACCAGCGCAACAGTGCCACGGAACCGCGCTCATCATCTGCAATGTAACCCCCGCAGCACGACAATATTGCAGGCAGAACCGCGATCATCACCTGCAATGTGACCCCACTAGCACAACAATCTAGAATGCAGAACCCCGCTCGTTACGTGCGATGTGACCTCACCAGATTAACAATATCACAGGTGGAACAATGCAGCAGTACCGTGATCATCACAAGCAATGTGACCCCTCCAAGCACTACAATATCACTGGCAGAACTGCAGTCACACAGGGTGTTACCTTTCTTGTATAAAGCACTCTCTCTAAAAACTGACTGCTGGCTGTCGCTACCGGGAGTGCTCATGAATTGACGTCTCGGTAGATCTTCAACCTTATACCTAACCCTGCAGTTCCACAGTACACAAGAGGATCCCTACTACTACCACTCAATGTACAGAGATGTACCAACCAAGTCCACCGTGCTGATCAGGAACATCACACATCAGTCTGTCTATTTCAATCATGCATTCCTGCCCCGGGATCATCAATTGCAATCTATCTACCCCCCCCTCCCCCAAATAGCCTTTTTTCAAATAGGGGGGGGTATGTGAGGGTTGGTGGAATCCTACTCACATTGCAAAGTAAGTGAAACATTTATAAGGACAGATACCCAGACTTTGCTGGAAACCGTAACAGCTGATTACACCTGCTTTTATATATGTCCCCTATACGTTGCATTGCTGTTTTAAAGTAAGTGTGTCATTGAGAACAGGATCTGTATACACACCCCTCTGGCACTGTCATTTTAATATCTTAAGTCGTCTCCTGACTGCTGTGTCATTTGATAGTCAAAACGGAAGAACAAATTGTTGCAGTACGTAATGCACACACCAGACAATGAACACGCACGTTGATAGGTGTTAGAGAACAGGTGTGTAGAACAACAGCTTTGAAAAAAAAAGAAAAACTTCTGTATCCCGTTTGTGAGGTTTTCTATATCTTGTGCTTGTGTTGCGGTCGGAGAATACAGCATAACGTTATAGTAGTCATTAATATTCGCACTGGCCGACGGTGCCTACAAAATGCCACAAATCCGGGTGTTACCGGGTCAGAGCAAAGAACGATTCTGGGCGTGAGGATAGGGATAAATTCTGTGATGTCTGAAACGTTACATTATGTATTAAACATACAAGAGCTTAGTGCCCGGGACCTGGTCTGCCTCAAATACATTGTATATAGAATTAATGGGTTACGTGGTTATGTATAAACAGCTAAACTATTCGTTAACATTGGAGGAGGCTTGTGTTTTATCTGCTGGGTGTTACAAATGACGCACTTCTACCTACAAATCCTGAGAAAAAGAGTGGAAAAATATATCTAATATATATATATATATATATTTATATCATTGCCTAAATAAAAAAAAATAAAATCCCTTCATTATTGAAATATTTAAGCTTTTTTTTTCGGTTTTGCTTATGTTGTTTTAGGGGGGTTTTTTTTTTGCGTGTTTGTTTTTTTCTTTCAGGTCTACCACAGAACCACAACTCATAAGGTAAAAAAAAGAAAAAAAAAAAAAAGAAAGAAGACTCATTCAGTCGCTCAATACCTGGAAAAAGAAAAAAAAAAAGTTTTCAGTAAAATAAGATAAAACACAAGCAGGTTATGCACAACACATAAAAGGCATCAGAAAATGATGCATCTGGGATTTTTTTTTTCCTCTGTCCAATTTTAAAAATGAGAACTTTCCTGCTCCGGTCAGTATATTTCCGACGGAACCGAGTGGGTCTCTCGGGAACCGATACTTAAATAAAGGAACTCGGTCCAGACGGCGTTCTTGCAGATCTGTCACAGGCAGTTTCTTGTTCTAAAAATAACAGAAAAATACAACAGACTTGACGGAGCCGGAACATGTTTCGCCACCGCTCCGGTCTCGCCCCCAAAAAATGCTGTTGCTACTTTGGTAAGAAAAGTCGCTTTTTTTTTTATGATTGTAACGAAGTACCTTATGGGAAAAAAAAGAGCTCTGTATTTAGCAAGGCAGCATTAGAAATGGTAATAATATACCAATTAGGGCACAAAGGACTTTGCATCAAGTTGTACAATAATTAAAGTCTGAATATAATGTTTGTATATTCCACGTGGTGAAAGTGCATAGAGTGTGGTGGGACGGGCGAGGTCCTCTCACAGTAATAAGGCCGTTCTTGCAAAGTTACAGTATGTGTCAGTATCACCGCCTCGTCCCGTCTTTTAAAAGTCCTAGCACTTTCTCTCCTCCCCCAATTGTCTCTCATCTTCTTCATCCGCTTCCTCAATGACCTGGATTTCATCTGACGGCGTTAACGAGGACCCGTCGCTTGGCGGCTTATTGGTGTCGGTTTTCACCTTCTCCTCCTCCTCGATGGTCTTCTTCCATACTTTGTGGTTCTCGCGGAGATGGTGCATGATCTCGCTGCACATTCGCCTCCTGCCTTTCCGTCTCTGCGGCTCTGAAAGACAGATTATTATACAGATGTTGGCGGGAAAATGTAGCAGTGTCTCAGTGGTTGGGGCAGAGGAGAAATGCCTGGGGCACGGGGTACGACAGAGATATTTGCCCCTAAGTACAGGTGAACCAGTACCGACAGCTGCAGCCCCCATCTCATTAATGCCATGTACGGAACATACAAAAATATAGATAGATCCTGCACAGGATAATATATATATGAAATATATGTTAAACCAACTTCTAAACTAAAAGACAAACGGCCTACATCCAACAGTTGGTGGTGCTCCCTGGAATAAAGTATAAACTACTTTGCAGCAAAAACAATCTTTAGCAGAAGCCAAAGTAAAGAAGAATTCCTTTTATTGGGGCACTCGTTGAATCAGAATATCAGTTCAGTGAAATATGGTATAAATTTAAAAATATATCTTCACTAGCCTCTTGTTAAAATAGTGGGGTATTCAGACTCTATATAATTGATGAGTCTGCTCTTCTATATGTTATCTAATCATGATATGTCTACCTCAATATATAGTATAAAGAAATTTATATGAAAAATAGCTAAAAAATGGTCAATTCAGGCGAAAATTACAATATTCAATCAACATTCATGTGTGGCCAACAGCATAAAAAACCTATATAATATACAGTCAATCAATCATGATTAATGGACTCCTGTGCCCAAAGAGGGTATGTGTAATAGTCAGATCACATTGATCAATAATACTAAATTCTCACATGAAGTCCAAAAATACAGAATACACAAAATAAACATATAATTTTGTCCCAGAGAAATGTCTGTTAAGCACTTCCTGTGAAATATGTGCTTACAAATATATAGATGTCCGAGCTATGCTTTCTGGGGTACACATACTAACAACATGTAGATTCCACAGAGGGTCAAGACATTGCAAAGTCCAAATCTCTGGTGCAGTTTCATGCACATCAAAAATGTCACGGATCATCACAGAGCTGAATTTAGCAAGTAGCAGCAATTTGGCAAGAAATCAACATTCCATTAAATCCCAACATTAAATACATCTAGAAAAGGAAAAAAAAAGTGTCAGCTATCAAAACGGGATATTATTACGGGATTTTCAACTAATTTCAATTCTGAAGGAAAAAATTCTCTCATTCCGAAAATAAAAAATTGGATACAACTGATCCTTTGAATACCGTGAAAAATAAAAAATAAATAAAAAAAGTTTAAGAATAACTCTGTAAAATATATATATATATATATATATATATATATATATATATATATATATATATTTTACAGTTATTCTTAAACTTTTTTTTATTTATTTTTTATTTTTCACGGTATTCAAAGGATCAATATATATATATATATATATATATATATATATATGATTTGAAAGAATACTTGATTTGAATTATGTTTATAGTATATTACTTACCACTGCATGTAATGTTTTTTTTTTTTCTTGCTTGACTTTCATGCCTGTCTTGCAAATTTGTCTATGTTTTTGCTTCAATAAAAAAAAATAAAGAATACTTAATTTGAAACGGTTTAGTCTTTCACTGATGGAAGCTAGTTCCAATATGATAGCTGCATGGGAGGGATGCTTTGCAGATATTCCCTATGAAAATTAAATGAAATAAATTGTGCTTATATGTCACCCTTAGGTACAGTTATGTGGTGGTTGACAGGGCTGCGCTTTTTTTTGTCCACATATTTTTTGATTGGCAGCCATTAGCACTGGTTTTGCCTATCACAGAGACTAAAAATAATTTTATTTGGTGCTGGACCAACAACCTGAGGCACCCCAGGGTGCCACGACACCCAGTTTGGGAACCACTGGACTAATCTCTTCATTTACATGGGAGAAAAAAAGAAACCAAAAATAACAATTCGCACAATATAAAAGGACAAAGGGTTCAGGTGTCTTGGCTCACCCAAACCTCAAGCAGTCCAATTATCACAACTCGTTTTGAGGTTGGAGACTCCTTCTGTGGGAGCCTTGCTGGGCTTTCTGTGAGAGCAAGCAGGGTCCTCATTAACGCCTATCTAGTTTCTCATTATAGGTAAGAAATCTAAAAAGCCTTTGTTCCAATACTCAGTCAGAATTGAACTAGACCTAAAAGCCTTTGTATGGTTTTCAGCAAGATCCAGACACCATGCTTTGGGGCAACCCTTGACGCACCTAGTTGAGCAAATTCGATGGTCATCATTTGTGACTTTGGGCCAGGTCTGTTCTGATGATGTTAAAACTTTTGATCAATTGAAAGTGGAGGGAGACGAACATTCTCGATTTAAATTATATCACAAGAGATTCAAATTTTCCCCAATTTTCTTAGATTCAGGAGGATATAGTTCTTCCCTCTAATTTTTTTGCCCAATTTTTGCAACTTAGGCATTTCCATTCAAAGGTGAAACACCTTCTAATTAATAGACTCCTTTCCAATTTAGAGGTTTTATGTTTGGGATGCTCCTCAACTAGAAGTCTAATTTCCTCCCTATATACAATGCTTGTTGAGGCGCTGTCTCCACAACGTGATTCTCATGAAAGGGCTTGGGAGGTGGATTTGGGTACCTCCTTAGATGGTGAGGAGGTACCCATTATGGGATAATGCTGCTTCTAGCTCCATTTGTGTTAAAATCAAAAAGAATACATACAAGCTATTATATAGATGGTATTATGTTCCCTCTCGATTGAGCAAAATGTATCCTGGTACGTCAGATAGGTGCTGGAGAGGTTTTGCCGCTGAGGGCACCTTTTTTCACATCTAGTGGACTTGCCCTAAGATAGTAGGTCTTTGGAAGGAAGTCATTGGCCTTGTAAATCGTTTGCTTAATATACATATCCCTTATGACCCTAAGTATATTCTTCTCCCTTCCTACACTGACTAGGCACCAAAACAAATTGATGCACCATATTGTTAATGCAACAAAATGTCAGCTAACTTCAGATTGACTCTCCCTCCATGCAGTCCATTCTATCCCGTAATTGGTATATTTATCGTATTGAGTATATGACTAGTATTATTAACCATTCATCTAAATATTTGATAACATTTGGGGCCCATGGTTAGTTTCTCAATCTGCTCCCTCCCCTTTCGCCCAGTGACAAGTTTTTTATATTGGCATATGTATGAGTATCTATGTGTATTTATAAGACCTGTATACATATATATTTATGTTTATTTTCAGTTTTTGGGACCCACCCCAGGGATTTTTCTATCCCCCTCCCAATTGATTTATTTCTCCCTTTTTTTCCTTTTCTTTTCCTTTTTCTCTTTCTTTATTCAGTAGTGTACGATGCATATTTTTTTTGTTTTTGTTTTATATTTGTGTTAAACTGTAAAATTGGATTACAATTTCTATTTTTATTTTATGAGGAACAGATCTTTTCTTGAGTGATAATTTTTTGCATATGTGAGATTTTGATTACTATGGTCTCTGTTATTCTTTGTGATTCTTCTAATAAATAATATTTACAAAAAAAAGAAAGTGGAAAATGATCTTCCCAAATCTGCTTTGTACTGGTATCTCCAATTGAGATACGTCTGGGTGCCCAGTTTGGGGAATCTTCTTCCATTGTTTGCACTTCTCTTATACCCCCTTTCCACTGCAATAACCCGGGCTATTACAAGGTCTAGCCGGGTCGCAGGTCAGTGGATTAGAGTCCCTGAAAAATAACCAGGGTCAAGTGACCCGGTAATCCAACCCAGGTAGCTACCAGGGTCTGGCCCAGGATGGACCCGGGTAATGGTGCAGTGTAAACGGCGCGACCCGGGTTATCCGACCTTGGTCATGTTACCTCCCACTTTTTAGAACCTCACAAGTTTAGCAGGGCAGACCCGGGCTCAGTGTAAACGAAACGGGGCTGACCTGGGAATAACCCAGATCGAAGTTGCAGGTTGGACCCGGGTTTTTGGTGGAATGAGTATTCCTAAGCAAATGCTTCTCAAGATTGAGGCAACTAGGTCATTTCCAATCTCTTTACCACTTTAAATCCTTTAGCCTTCCCAGGTGATTCGATATCCCCTTAGGGCTAGATGAAAGATGAATTTGGGTCCTCCGATTGATTAGAACTGGTCCCACATTCTGGGCAGTGTTCGGAATACCACACCCCGAGTACGATACCAACCTTATGCCACATGCAAGATGGTGGATCCGTAGTCACTCTAGGTGCCCTAAGTGTGGCAATGCAAGGTCACGTTCTGGCATTCACTGTGACTGTGATGTTGGGCATGGCTTCTGGGTATGGGATTGCATTTGGGATACTAAACCAGTTCTATCTCCCTTGAACACCAGGGCTGATTTTTCTGGCATTTCAATTGAGGAGTAATTGACTAAGCCTATTATAAATATGGTTCAATCTTATGTTAATAGCCAAGGTTATTATTGGCGGATCTTGGCTGGCAGCGGATCCTCAATGATTTGATAACATGGAGAGTGCATGTAAATGATATTGTGAATAATGTATGTATGTTGCATATAGGGCTACTCACAAAAGTCACGTGATATGGTAAACCTTGGTACCTCTCTAGGAATGGCTGGTGCTCTGTGGATGGGTATCTGGATGAAATTGGGGGCCCCTGTGAGGTCTAGCCCAGCCAACTAGCCTTTCTGAGCAGTGTTTTCTGTCTTTTATTGTAGTTAATGATTTGGTTTTCGACGGATGTTCAGTATTGTTCACTCTACAGTATTCGGACATGGTGTACATCTATACATGTCTCCAGGGCTAAAAATGGAAATATAGGTTCAGGAACCGTGGGCAGAGTTAGAGGGTGGAGCTATAGAAAAACATATATATATATTATATAGAAAAGAAGGAACTCAAAAGAGCCTTTACAATAAAACTCATATGGAAAATACATTTTGGCCCAGGATAGTTAATGATAGGTTCAGGAACTGAGTTCCTGCTGAAAAAATAGCCCTGCATGTCTCTATGTACCACCTGCTTCTATATCTCGCGACATTGTTACTTCAGGAATGGTTTTATAAATGTTTTAATTATTTCTTGGAAATTTATATATATAATACATACACACACTTGATTTAACAAAATTAAGATATTTAATCTAATAACATGACATCAGAGAGCTACAACCAGCCGCTGCAGTGCAGACGATGGCACCGCCTACACATTGCACACATACAGCAAGTTTTGATTCAGGCCCTGCTTGGTATTTGGCAAGACAATTCACTGTTTAACCTAACTGTATAATATTTACTTCCTGTTTTCTATAGTGCATATCTAATTAGCTGCATGAGTTTTGCAGCAAAAATTACAGTGGCCATCGCAACCATTTTGTTAATTAATGCAGGTATGCGTGCTCCAGATTCTTGCCATATCCAATTAAAAAAAAAAATGGATGCGGTAAGTGTTCCTTCAAAAACCCATGGGAAATGTATAAAAAAATTTGGGGTTCAGCCTGTACCCTAAAAATAAATCAAACAAACATTGGGAAATAGCAGAGATGCCTATTACTGCCTCAAATAAATATATTTTGCACTTTTAAAATGCTACAAATGGCTGATTTGTGCATTAAAAAATAATAATATTTTATATATATATATATATATATATATATATATATATATATATATATATATATATATATATATATATATATATATATAGCAAACATTTTCATTTAAATGCAAACAAATAAAACTAAAAAGTTAAAATCCCAAAAAAATAAAATAAAATAAAGGTATTATGGAGTAATTTCAGACCAATTTGAAACAAACAAAAAAAAATTATTTAAAATAAAAAAAATATATCTAATATTTTTCTTTAAATAAATACTTTATTTAAATTTTGGGGTGTTTTTAAAAATGTAAAAGTTGATTTTGGGGTAATTTGGGCCATTTTCTTTTTACCCCAATTATGGTAATTATTGTACTAATAAAGCGAATTGGAAACTTCCAATTGCCTAATTAGTCAATTGGGGTGGGTTCTGAAGCAAGTCCCAACATTTTTAACTTAATATAGGGATTTTCCCTGACCTTGCACCTGCTCTGGGGCTGTGAGGAATACACCATGTTAATTCCTATTGAAAATTGCTGCGGCTGAAATTCCTGCTCCCAATTGAGTACCAAAAAGCTCACTCCTGCGGGTAAAATTTTTTAAAAAAATATGCAGCCAATTGAAAATGCCCTTATGGCTGCAAATGAAACTGTAAACATGAAACGAAAACAACTGTAGTAATTGAATAAATTAATAATTCACAAAACAAAAATGTATTAAGATTGAATGTGATTAGAAGGGTTCCGAGCTCCAACTACAGAGACTGGGTGGCATAGCTGGAAGATCTGTATAAATGGCCATAATAACTTATGACCTACACTTGGGTGCCGCTAACATGCGTCCTAACTATGAGCAATAAATAACACGCTGGAACTAGATCCGTGAAACATGACTCACAGAGTGTTAAAGGACATACTCACTGGGACTAATCTCATCATCAACCTCGTCATCCTCTGTATCCAAATCATCCGCATCATCATCGTCATCACTTTCCATCTCCTCATCATCCTCATCTATCCACTTCCCTGGGAGCAAGCCCGCAGCATCATAGGAGTTACACAGGGGGCCCACAATGTGGGTGATGAAGGATTCCTGCAGCTTGGCCAGTTGTGGAGCCGATCGGTCCATGAATGGGCTGATAGGTAGCCCCAGACTCGCCTCTTCGTCCCCCTGAAAACACATTGATAATAAGATACAAATTCAAATATACATACACACACATATATATATATATATATATATATATATACACACACACACATACATACAATAAAACATATGTACATACATACACACAGTATATTCTCCATGAGGCACAGTAGACATGGAGTCACCTACTGTTCATTTGATAAGACATTCAGGGCCTGACTCAGCTGCGGACGGAGGGTGCTATCGCAGCCGTAGCTGCTTACATGGTAGCAGCTGCGATAGCTCAAATATGGTAATGCAGCAGGAGGAGTCATGCCTCCTGCATGCATTACTGATCTTGGTTGCGTTTGAGAACGCAACATGGGATCATCTGCGATACCATCGGCCAGCTAAGTGACCCATGGGGTCACGCAAGCCGGCCGCTGCAGATGCTGAAAAGAGGCCAGGAAATCTCCGTTAGCCGATGGAGATCCCGGCCTCGTCACTCCCACACAACAGCGGGGGAAACGGAGGCCGTCGCCGCCCCCCTCTCCTCCCCGAAACGGCAGCAGACTGTCAATCACCGAGAGTCTGCTGCCGAACTGCGAGCAATATTGCAGGCCCGTACTGCACATGCGTAGTAAGGGAGATGTTGGGATGTTTGGGAATCTGCGTAAAATACAGCTGCATCCTCCTACCCATCTCTCCGACGCAGTCTCCATATGCCAGGCTGCGTGGAGGAGAGGCAGAATGAGAAGCCTTGGGGAAAAGGGCGCCTGGCATGATGTAGGAGGCTGATTCTCACAGCGGCGGGCTGTGCCTTTACATGCATCTCCCCTACACAAAGATACATGAAATGGGCTACATAACGCTCCTGTGAGCAGTCTTCTCCATGGGACATGGGAGCCCATAGATGCTGCCAGGCTGACATCAGTGATATAATTAATAGAGGTTCTGGAATTTCCCAGATTGGCCCTGATAGCCGCCTCCCTACCTGTTCATAGAACTCATTGACGATTCCTTCCGTCCACTTCAAGTGCAGCTCTTGCTTCTTTGCCGGGCCGTTAATGTCGGCCAGTTTAATGCACACTTGGCCCACCAAGAGTCGGTCATTTTCATTACTCCAGTCTATGCCGTTACTGTTTACATCGTTTACCTGCGCACAGGGGAAAAATGAACCATTGTAAATAGCTACAGTCACTGAAATAAACAGATACGGCGATAGCCTAGTTGGCCGAGGGAATTCTACGGAATCTTATTAGCAGGTTTCACATTTTACAGAAACGAGAAAGGGTCTGGCAATCTGTGGCTCTCTAGCTGGTGGGGAACTACAAGTTTCAGCATGCTCTGCCAGCCAAACAATGTTGGACAGCCTGTAGCTTTCCAGTTAGCATGGAGTTCCCACAGATGTCAGACGACTCAATAGAACAATCTGGAAACACCGAAGGAGTCTGTATGCAAATAATTAAGTGGATGGATCAGTCATCCAAAAACCCCAAAAGTTCTCTACATACCTGAAAATACTCATTAATCTATAACACCCAGTAGGAGTGTTATTTTATTTACCTCTCAAGCGATTTGCAGGTCATTTATCAGCGATTACTTGACCAATAAATACTTTGTAGACTGTATAACTTGAGATTATTATTACCCTGTAGCGCTAGAATAGAGTTTAAAGAGAATTATACAAGCTGCTCCCGCCCCCCCCCCCCACTCCACTGACTGTACCTCCAGTCTCCAGCTATCTCTGCAAAGGTCACAAGAATGTCTGTCCCTACTTCCGACCAGTTGGAAGCCCTTAAAAGAAGAACTAGAACCTCACAAAGTGACTTGAAGCAACTGATGACTAATCAGAGCCAAGTCAATATTTACGCATAATGTGGTTGTGATGCTACCAACCTTCGCATTGAATTCGGCCAAGAAGTCAAAATGCTTTTTCAGATCGGTGGCGAGGATGGCTTCAATGACCAGGAAACGGAACCGTTTGAACTGCACGTGGTCCAAGTACGTGAGAAAGTTGTAATCTGGCTGCGAGAGGAAGAGGTTCCAAGCAGACGCTGCGTGATGGTTCTCCAGGACGGATCTGTCATTGTACAGAACAGCCTGAGAAGGAGATTAGACAGTCACTGGAAAGGTCTGTGAGACTTCAACACAAGATCTGTTCATTTCGCGCTCTTAAGCAGTGATGTGTTTTCCAGGATCTAGAGACTGATTTTAGGTGTGAGCTGCAGATGTAGTATTATAACAGGAGGTTACATCAAACCAACATAGACTAGACAGACAGAATGAAGCCAGGAGATTTGATGTAACAGAAGGTTACATCAAACCAACATAGACTAGACAGACAGAATGAAGCCAGGAGATTTGATGTAACAGAAGGTTACATCAAACCAACATAGACTAGACAGACAGAATGAAGCCAGGAGATTTGATGTAACAGAAGGTTACATCAAACCAACATAGACTAGACAGAACGAAGCCAGGAGATAACAGACATAACATGGAAAACAGAATGGGGAGGAGATGTCTAGAGATAGAAAAAGACAGTTGAAGTTACCCTTAACAGATATAAACCGCTATATTCTGCAGATGATTACTGCCCTCTCTAGGGATATGCAGAACATTGCTCTGTACCATCTACCCCCCCCCCTAACAGGCACAGTGAGATATTCTACAGATTATTACTGACCTCTATAGCGTTCTGCAGAACATTGCTCTGTTCCATCTATTTTAAGCATGTCCATAACAGTCTCACATGTCACATGGTCAGGCTTTAGGCCTTAAAACTAATCTAATTTTACCGATTTTACTTTAGAAAGAAAAGATGCAAAAATGCTTATGGAAAGTAGTATTGGCTGGAAAATAAACAAAAAACATGTGACCTATTACGCAGCGCTGGACAACTCTGGACCATGACGTGGAAACATCACATGTATGTGTAAATGTCACATGTACATGCATATTGGCTTTGCTGGCATCCTAGAATGAAGCCTTCTATTAGCAATCCCCTGTGAATGTACACAGAACACTCCACTAATTACTAATACGCCCTGCGTGCCAGACCCTGTCTGTAAAGGCTTCTAGAGCCCCGGTAATATGATTTTCATACTTTAAGAAGAAAACAGGACATTTGCGCGGGTAATAGTCTACGATGATGTTCCCATACTGAGATCAGATCGCTGTTTCTTCCCAGCATAGGGAGAGCTGTTGCAATTCATGGTTAAATATAAAATAAGATAAATCAAAATGCTAAAGTTGAATGATTCAACGCTAAACCAATTTAAAAGCCTTAATGTCTATCCTGAAAAATTTCCCAGTCTTCCTTCATAGCCATGTCAAATCGATCTCTATAATGGGATTAAAACTCCACTCAGCTGATACACCATAATCATGTTATACGTGAGGGTGAATCCTTGTTCTGGGTCTTCTAATCAAGTGGAAAAGACGACTGCAAGACGTGCGTCTATCTTCATGCTGTCCCTTTCAACAAAGCCCCTTTTCCAGGCTGATTATACAGATTCCAGCAAACATCAGCCCTTGCAGCACAAACAGCTGTCATTTCTCAGTCACACGGGATAGGGCAGTGACTGGCATTGTTTGTATAATTCAATGAGAACTGATTGAGGGAGGGACAACTGAGGAGACTTCTATACTTTGCTCGTAAACCGCTGTTATGAACCTAACCACACAATCCGCTTTACAAAACTAATGGACCCATAAGTGGAGGTTTTGGTTTGGAAAAAGGACACAAATGTTGTCTTCTGATGTCATTCTAGGGAACAAAAAGCAGTCCAAGTGCAGGAAGGTGCGTCCTTCATTGGGGGATGGAGAGAAAGGACCTCCAAGGCCAGGTTTGAGGCAATAGAAGGGGGGATGTCCAAGACCAGTCTTGGTGGGGAGCCTATCCATCACGAGGTGGAATCAGCAAGGCATCCAAAGCCGCATGGACTCTGGTGGAGCTCTCCAAGACCAAACGTCTTAGGATCAATGTGGCCCTCCTAGCCAAGGCATTTCAGCAGCGGCACAGCCTTCCAAGATCTATCGGCTCGGCAATAGGATGCCCTTCCAAGATATGTTAGCTTGGCACTGGCGTGGCCTTCAAAGACCTGTCATCTTGGCATGGCTCTCTTAGACAAGTTGTCTCAGCATTGGTGTGGCCCTCCAAGACAAATCATCTTGCATCGGTGTGATCCTTCATGGCCATTTATCTCTGAACCTGCAAGGCCCTCCAAGGCCAGTTGTCTGAGCATAGGTGTGGCCCTTCAACACCAGTCATCTCAGAAGCTGCGTGGCCCTCCAATGCCAGTCATCTCTGCCTAGACGTGGCTCTCCAATGCCAGTCATCTCAGCATAGACGTGGCCCTCCAATGCCAGTCATCTCTGCATAAACGTGGCCCTCCAATGCCAGTCATCTCAGCATAGACGTGGCCCTCCAATGCCAGTCATCTCTGCATAGGTGTGGCCCTCCAAGGCCAGTCTTTGCCCTCCAACGCACAGACGTGTTGATGTGGCCTATGTTTCAAAAGCATGCATCTGTCCCTGGCAGTATTCCCAGAAAAATACACCACTACCATTAACATGTGAACTTGTAGTGCAATAGATAGCTGTCCATTAGCAAGCTACTGAAATAAAAGGAAATATCTATCACAGAACAGGAACTGAGAAACTGTGTGGTTTTATCACATTAAACTGTGGGGTGAGTCCTCCTTTTATAAATCCTGTTTATTTTTCTCAACAACACGATAGGTTCCACGTTCTGCCCAGGGAAACAAATGGAGAGAGCGCAAGACACTTTATCCAGTGTAATAGACGCTAAGGGCCGTATTCAATTAGACGCGAAAAGCCGTTTTTGGCAAAAAAGTTTCGCCGATGACGTCATTTCGCCAGGTGGAAAAGTATCGCAGTATTCAATTCCAAATACTTTTTGCGTACGCGAAAATGCAATGCAATGTAATAGGTGAAAAATATTCGCCTATGAAAAAAGTGCAGGATTGCGGTTTTGGGGTGCAAACGTCGGGAAACCACCCAGCACACTTGGGATAGCCCCCCAAAACATAACTGCGTCAAAAAAATCCTAAAAAAAAATTAAACACCCCAAAAAATTACTTTAAAAAAGGGGGCGAAAAAAAGCAAAGTTGGGGTACAAACTTAAAAACTAGCGAAATAAGCTTTTGGGGAGTCTGCAAGTATGGGGGAGGTGTTTTTTTGACTGCAGGTGCTTGCTGAAGGTGCGTTTTTTAAAACTTCACTTTTGCGATTTTTAACCATGCTTGCACCCATTTTCATGTACCCCAAATTTTCTGGGACTAGTTATTTTCTAAAAAAAAAACAAAAACTGCTAAATCCTGTTCTTCACCACTTGTGCAAAGACGCTAATTAGCAGCTATTGAGAGCATTTAAGTGCCCCAAATACCTTCAGCAGGGCTATTCGGGGCATCTACATTGATCCCCAATGTTAGAGCATCTTTTGGGGGGTGTCAAGCTGATTTCCCCAAATGTGACAGCACTTTTTGCTTGTTTGCGTTTCGCCAGGTCCAGTTTTTGCGTCCTTTAGAATTGAATAGGGTGAAAAGCGGGGCCGCGCACTAAAAGTTTTCGCCTCCAAAATACGCGAATTCGCAAAAAGTAGATTCCACCGACGGCAGAGGCGAAATTATCACGGCTAATTGAATACGGGTCTAAGAGTAGTAAAAAAGAAAGTGAAAAATCAATACGAGCTTTTTACTGCCCGGAAATAATTTTGCCTTGGTCCCAGGCCTGGGAGTACCCTTTAATTCAGAAATAAAAAATGTGCAGCCAGAATAACAATTTGAGTATAAAATTCCATTTCAACAAAATAATGTATTAGACTTATGAACAAACAGCAAATTGTGTCCATGACAAATAGGATAAATAATTGCTGGGACACTGATTTTGTGGCCTGACCAACGTGTTGGTGCACTTGTAGGGATGATGGGGGTTACAATTTAACTTAACAAAAAATGATCTTACACAACACTGCCCATATTGCATTATTTTGATCACAGCAGCATAGAGAGAGAATAATTAACTATTTATATTAATAATAAATAATAATAATAATAACAGAGCGTCTGAATGATGTCTGCTTCTGACGCAAGGAGTTCTCTCTGTTGTTGAATGGCAGCTACAGGGATATCTTCCTGTTATACCATGTAGAGTAACAGCTCCCATCCTATTCCTTATTCACCTTCTCCAGATTTAATCTACTAGAAAATATCTGTTTATATGTATCAGCAACATCTGTAGAATGTCGACATGGCCGTTCGGTCGACAGAATTTTTTTTGCATTCACAAATGTTGACATGTTAATAATTTTGCCATTTAACATTTCGACACAAGGATGTTGACATTTAACATGTCAACATACTTTTTTTTTTTTTTTTTTTGCATGTTTGACCCAAACCCGCCCCCCCCAGCAAAATAGGTAGTTTTCCCCAAAAAAACAGGCAAAGTTTTCTCCATCTCAGACCAGGAGAAATAAATTGCAAAATCCCTATTTTTGCCTAAAAATGTGGGGATTTCTTTCAGAACAATTGGACACCCCCCTAGTGATAAATTAACCCCCAATTTTGTCAACAACAAAAACGTTAAAAATGGTTTTAACGTATTGGGTCTGATTTTTTCGGGGGGGGGGGGGGGGCGATATGGATGTGTTAAGTGTTTTAAATATTGCAAGCATTCGCAGCAGGCTTATTTTTTTTTACGGTTTTTAAAATTACTTTTTATGACATGAAAATATACTTGCACTCATTTTAATGTACCCCCAATTTACGTGGGAGAGTAATTTCCTGGGAAAAAATAGCTTTCTACCATTTTAAAAAAAAAATTTCCACCCAAAATTTGCGCGCCCATTTTTGGACGAAGTACACAACTTACGAAAAATGTTTGGGGTAATTTATCATTAGGGGGGGGGGGGGGGGGGGGTCCAAAGGGTTCTGAGGGAAATCCCACACATCTTTAAACAAAAATAGGGATTTTGCATTTTTTTCTCCTGGTCTGAGATGGAGAAAACTTTTCGCCTGTTTCAGTCTATCCTATTATCGCGGGTGCCGAAAAATATCGGCCGATATAATCGTCGCTAATTGAATCCGGCCCATGTGTCGGCATTTTGACCGGATACAAATAAAATAGCGTGAGTGAATCTCTAGCAAGAACATGTATTGGTAACAATCGTTACGTGACACAAAGACAGTGTGCGAGTATTACACAGAATAAGTATAAATGGAATGTAACATTCATTTAACCCTTTGCTGAACAATTTGTGTTGCAGTCCCGTGCACTCTGATAGATGCCCCTAGTCTGGTGTGACCCCATTTACTTCCCCATGCAGATACATGTTACATCTGATGTCACTACTACGTGTCAGCCATACAGTAGTGTCAAAGCTGCAGGAGAAGGCTACACACTCACCTGTGGTGCATTTGTGGCCACGAGAAAGGCATTTGTGCGACCCGGGTGGTCGAAATCGTGCATAGCAGCCGCCACGTACAGCGCCATCAGCTCCAGCGCGGGGATGTTAGCCGCGAGATTCCCGTAGCTGTCGTCTGCGATGGGGCAGCTCTTAGAGGACAGGTAGACTTGTGCAGAACCCTCCCCATTGTTTGAATCTGGAAGGAGGGGGGAACACACAAAGTGAGATTCATCACTGAGGAGGCGGCAACTCAAATTCACGCCCAGCGCCGGCCTCTCTGTAGGGACGGATTAGCCGTAAAGGAAATAAAAAATGAGGCACTCTCAAAGAAGAGCAGGGTGTCGCACCAATTCACCATAAAGCTAGCACTAATGTGCACATGTACATAAGTAAACGAATACATTCCAAAAAAAGTTCCACATTTATTTTTGAAGACTTTAATAATCTTACTTTTTAATATACAGCTTTGGTTAAAGACGGTTTACGTGCCAAATTTTTTAGCCCCCACAAAAAAGTACCTCAAAGTACTTCCATTAGAATGTAAGCTCTCAGGATCAGGGTCCTCCCCTTTATTTTCATTTGTACCATGTAATTCCCTGGGACTTAGAGATCTCTATGTTCCCCAATGTACAATACTGCGGCGTCTTACAAGCCCATGATAACGTCGAAGCTTGATGCGGTGACACGTTGGCGACTTTCGTTCCCAGAAATGATTTTAGGATATACTGTAATGTGTCACTGAAGGGGTTATTCCCACTTTTAATTCTCCCAATTTCCTATTTAGTACATACCTGAGGTCCAATATGAGATTACTATGCATCTATCTATATTTATCCGGTGATGAATGCAGGAAACTTTCCTCTCAGCACAAATGTTACTGGCAGGCAGACAGCGCTGTGTAATGTGCGGAGGGCTGGCCGCCCCTATTCTGCTGCATTATGCTATTGTGGATTTATTTATTTATTTTACAGCTGAACCACGTTCCGTCTGCCAGAACAGCACTTTCAGCGTCTGCATCTCCCTGGGCAGAGCCAGCGGCACTCCACCATCCCCGGAGGTAGCGTGGTGGAGGGAAGCCAGGCTGGCGTCTGAGGAGATCTTGATTTACAGTGCACATGTAGATGGGCAGGTGACTGTGTAAGGCAATCTCCCCCTACAAGACTCGTCAGGGCAGATAGGAAAAGTGACCCGCAGTTATACCCAGGGCGGCGGTTCCCCCAGCGCATTACTTGACTGTCACAGCAATTACTGCAGGTCGGATTTGTCACCATAAAATACAGCAGAGTAGTCTTAATAGAAAGTAAAAAAAAATAAAAAAAAAAATGAAATTGTTCCCATTGTGAGTTTTTTTTAAAGATGTTTTATTTATAAAGTATAATAAGTGGGTAATAGATGCCTTTGTCTTTTTAGGATCCCACCTTCAGGGCCATAACTAGGGCGCACAAGTAAAGGGGACATGGGATAAATATTTTATGTATATTGAGTTGTGTACGGGATGCTGGAGCTCGGGATGCTGGCGGTCAGAATCCTGACAGGGTTAGGATACCGACACCTGTCAGTAAGTATCCTAACCCTACCCCTAACCCTAACCTTCCCTCCTAGAGCCTACACCTAACCTTCCCCCCTAGTGCCTAACCCTAACTTTCCTCCCCCTGGTGCCTACACCTAACCTTCCCCCCCTAGTGCCTAACCCTAACCTTCCTCCCCCTGGTGCCTACACCTAACCTTTCCCCCCCCCCCTGGTGCCTACACCTAACCTTCCCCCCTAGTGCCTAAACCTAACCTTCCCCCCTAGTGCCTAAACCTAACCTTCCCCCCTAGTGCCAAAACCTAACCTCTTACCCTAGTGCCTAAACCTAACCTCCCCCCCTAGTGCCTACACCTAACCTTCCACCCTAGTGCCTAAACCTAACCTTCCCCCATAATGCCGTTCCCCCCTGGTGCCTAAACCTAACCTTCCCCCCTAGTGCCTAAACCTAACCTTCCCCCCCTAGTGCCTTTCCGCCCTGGTGCCTAAACCTAACCTTCCCCCCTAGTGCCTAAACCTAACCTTCCCCCCACTGGTGCCTAAACCTAACCTTCCCCCCACTGGTGCCTAAACCTAACTCCCCATCGGTACCTAAACCTAACCTCCCCCCCCCCCCCTAATGCCTAAACCTAACCTCTTCCCCTAGTGCCTAAACCTAACCTTCCCCCCCTAGTGCCTAAACCTAACCTTCCCCCTAGTGCCTAACCCTAACCTTCCCCCCCTAGTGCCTAACCCTAACCTTCCCCCCCTAGTGCCTAACCCTAACTCCCACCTTCTACCTGATAGATGGCGCCGCATAAACAGCCACACATTGGGCAGAACAGAGCGTAGGTAATTGCAATGCGTAGGTGGGTGGACACTAAGGAACCTCTCTTTTTTGTTTTATTGTCGAGGATTAAACAAGAATAACGAATTTGCCACAACATGTGCGAATGTGAATTAATCCACAGCGCCAGTCATAAAGTCTGATTTACAGCTGCCGTAAGTACATTTGCGTGATCTAACGATCCGCATTAGCGCACAACTTGTGTCCATATTTAGAAGGGTCTGTAACATGCTTGAAGAGATGGACCATGGGCAAAAATGGAGTGCAGCACGTTAATAGCACGCAGTCATAGGTTAGAAACAGGCTCCATCAAGGGAACAGATAAAGCCGTACTTGTCCCTACTCTCCTTGAGCGGCTGGGATGCTCCCAAAAATCATTTAGCGCTCTTGGCCGCCCGGAAGAGAAGCAAAGTCTCCCGGTATCAACTGCTAGCCTGCTACCTCAGCCGTGTCCGCCCACTTCCCTAGTGGTGAATTGCATCATCTTTGCCCCACCCCCCGCTTTACAATGGCAGTAATTTCGGCATTGTATATCGTGTCGCCATGCCCCGGGACAGCCCACTACACTGCTCCACGCCCCCCCACATTGCTGACCTGTCTGTCCCCAGCCCAAAGGTCGGCAAGTATGGATTAAGATTTGTGGGGGCCCATACTAATAAAATTGTTGCAAGGATATACTGCAGCACCACAAATGCGCTAAACACACTGTAGTGCCCCCAGTTCCCATTATGCCACACACGACCCCCAGTTCCCATTATGCCACACACGACCCCCAGTTCCCATTATGCCACACAGGACCCCCAGTTCCCATTATGCCACACAGGACCCCCAGTTCCCATTATGCCACACAGGACCCACAGTTCCCATTATGCCACACAGGACCCACAGTTCCCATTATGCCACACAGGACCCACAGTTCCCATTATGCCACACAGGACCCACAGTTCCCATTATGCCACACAGGACCCACAGTTCCCATTATGCCACACAGGACCCACAGTTCCCATTATGCCACACAGGACCCACAGTTCCCATTATGCCACACAGGACCCACAGTTCCCATTATGCCACACAGGACCCACAGTTCCCATTATGCCACACAGGACCCACAGTTCCCATTATGCCACACAGGACCCACAGTTCCCATTATGCCACACAGGACCCACAGTTCCCATTATGCCACACAGGACCCACAGTTCCCATTATGCCACACAGGACCCACAGTTCCCATTATGCCACACAGGACCCACAGTTCCCATTATGCCACACAGGACCCACAGTTCCCATTATGCCACACAGGACCCACAGTTCCCATTATGCCACACAGGACCCACAGTTCCCATTATGCCACACAGGACCCACAGTTCCTATTATGCCACACAGGACCCACAGTTCACATTATGCCACATTGCCCCCATACTGGGTATGTACCTTGGTATGGGGGTACACCCGATGCGTGCCTCTGGGCAAAAGCATCGGCCATCCTGTTGTTAATCCAGCACTGGAAGCACCCACTTGGAACAAGACGTTAGTTTAATGGTTTCTCTAGTGTGGAACGTTACCGAGATACACGAGCACAGAACACAAACAGATCCAAAATCCATTTACTGTTACAGCTGGGGGAGAAGTACAGGAGGACCATGCAGGGATTTACGTATGTATCAGTGGGGTAAACGCTGGCAGCGTTCATATCACTGCTCCAGGGATCCGATTTCAGCATGAACTACCAGCGAATACAAAAATTCTTTAATAAAACAAAAAAAAAAAAAAAAGAGAATATTTGTGCGTTTTACAAATCTTTCCTGGAAGTGGAATAAAACTGTATAATGAGGTGAAAGGGGCTTTCCTCCCAGACAGTTTTTACATTTATTGGCTGGTATGCGCCCTCTTGCAGCCTTTACTAAATCCATTGCTTTATCTGGCCAATCTTCCCTCTGTGTTGTTTATCCATGTGTTTACATCATCAGGCACATCCAGCTGCTCACGGCATACAACTCCTGATGTTAGACATAGACGAAGAGCCTCAGTGCAAAGCCGAAAAGATAAATGATTGCATTAAGAAGCTGCCAGAGACCACACTCAACAAAACCTGATTTTGTTGAGTTTCCTGTAACCCGCGACCCACTGACCCCCTGATGGATCTGCCGATCACTGCAGTTTATTTAGGATCTAGAGCCCCCCTTTGGACCTGGGGGGAATCTCTTCTTGTAGAGATGAATAATGATACTGTCAAGTCTGTCTGTGTATTAATACAAACTTGCTGCAGCTTTCTCGTCACCAAATCCTGAGATGCTGCAATCAAGTAAAAATTGTTAGCCCTGGATATTTTTAGCTTGAGATGTTTAATTTCCTAATTATGTAAAGAAATATTATCCTAATGCACCGACAGAGCCTGCTGACTTCAGCAAGAGGATATACTCACGCTGAGCACAGGGAACTGATGGAAGGCGAGCCGGCTCTTGGCAGGAGAGTAGGAATGATCAGCATTTACTTATCAATCAATTAACCAGAGACCAAATATCAGAGGCTCATATGGGGGCCTGGGTTAATCACATGGGGGCCTGGGTTAATCCTTAGCGTTAACATCCAGGGCGATTTATTTATGCTGCTGACTTTTTTTTTTTTTTTTTTTTTTTTTAGAAATCACAGTCTTTCTGCAGACCCACTCAGTGACCAGGGCCCACCTTCTTTGGATGGGTCTTTATGGTCTTCAGCCTCATCCAAGCCGTCCATTTGTGGTTCTTTAAGTAGGGCAAAACCTTCTGCATAGAGATGGCTAATGGACATTTATAACCACTAAACTCTAAACCGGGCACCAGGAACCTAAAACTCTCACGATGAGCTAAAATCGGACAATGAGCCGTACAGAGTAACAATGGTGCAGTATCGGTAGGGGTTCAAAATGGGGGGTAAGGACCCTTAAGGTTGATAAAGTTGCTAACAGATCAACTGGTCTGCACCGATTCCCTAGGAGGTAGACCACCCACATGTATGACCACCTCTGTTGGTACAAGTAGACACAGTCAGGAAACCTTTGTATAAATTATTCTTGATAAAGTTAGTTGCCTTCAAACCTTAAAGTTGCCTGGGCCAGTACAAAATAGACTCCCTCAACTATATAGGAGCCGGAATAGCAGAGCCATGGCTAATACAAGCAGGACCTATTATTTACTACATTGATTGTGTGGAAATTCACCTCTACACTTAGGACCTTATTCAGAGTCTGTCGCGAGCACCGATGCGCTCGTAACCAACTCGATGGTAAGGCTTGCGCGTGCGCAGCGGCCTCACTGCGCGTGCGCAAGCCCCGGAGCAACAGATAAACTCTGTCGCTCCGGAGCTCGCTACCAAAGGGGCATCTGTCGATGTTGATCGACAGCTCGCCCCCGTTTGGTAGGCGGGCCCGGGGGGGTGGTTTCCAGAACGCCTACCGTTTTGTGGGCGGCCGCACTGACATCAGTGATGTCAGTGGGGAGCTTCCTGCTCCATCAGAGCAGGAATCTCCCTGGGGCTTACGAGTGCCCAGACCCAACCTTAGGGTCTGGTCATAAGCCCCGATGGTCGCGATGGTGATCACCATCGCGACCATCAACCTGGTTGGTCGGTAAGCTGTGGGTGGTAACCCACAGCTTAACGATCGAAAAGGAGGCGGCCGTTCAGGATGCAAGTGGCCGCCCTGATTCTGTGCGACCGCTTGCATCTATCAACCGCCTCTGAATGAGGTCCTTAAAGCTTTGCAGGAAAACAAAGATGTCCCAAGTAAACATTTCAAGAGTAAAAACAACATGACCTGCACATTCCCTTCAATGTGGAAATCCCGTCACTTGACATAAAAAAGAGAGGCGACAAGTGGACACTTGCCTGCTTCATCGCTGGACAGTTCCTGGAACCCTGGAATCGGCCTGGTTGTCAGGTACCAAACGGCGTGAAGGACATCCGTAGCGTGGACACGATTATGGTCTGGAAAGCATTTTCAGGCGTTAAATGGTTTCTATGACATCATAACTCATTCACACAGACCCAAAGTACTGACTGTAGTTATTGTAACCAAGAGGGGTATTTAGCAAAGCTTACAGAGAGATAAAAGTGCGAGAGATAAATTACCAACCAATCAGATCCTGTCAGTTTTCAAACACAGCCAGTAAAATGTAATGTCTGGTAAAACACTGGACGATGTGTGTACCCAGCGATGTCAGATGCGGCAGGCACGGCGGGGGAGCCGGCATCGGCAAGTGCATACACACTGGCCGAATCCTGGCAACAACAAATGACTTGGAAGGGGGGTTATGGATCATGCTGCATTTGACAGCATGGTATCGCTGACGATATCCCCAGATTGGACTGCATGTACAGACGACTGGGGATATCGTTAACGACCCGCGGGAGTGAGCATCGTTCGTCGGTAAGTGCATACACACTGGATGATTTTGAACGATATATCGTTCAAAGATATCGTTATCGGTCAAATAAATCGTCCAGTGTGTACGCTAGAAGCTGACTGGTTAGTGCTTGATCTCTCACAATTTTCTCTCTCCAGTCTTTGATAAATACCCCCCCTAAGTTTTCACCAATAAAGCATGAAAATTCTGTTTTCCTCTGTATAAGCCCGCCCCACTCACAAAACCGCCTTCCACAGAGAACCGATCAGGAACGCACGATTGGCCCCCAGTACTTACATGGAATATCCCGGTAGCCATTTTCCAGAGCCCTGAAGAAGTTTCTGAATTCTCTTTGAGGAATTTTGAAGATTTCAAACAACCTTGTGTCCTGGAACAAGGTGTAGGACACCTGAGGGAGAGGGAGGAGAAACCTTGTCATTGGATACAGGCACAAATCAAGGCCGACACCAAATATCATGGGAATATCTCCAACACTCTATATATTTACTATGGCAGAGAGAGTAAGACCCGGGGGAATGACATCGCATGAAACATTTATCATTAACCACTCTGGCTGTGTACAGTAATGTGCTGGAGACATTGTATATTCATCTCTGGCTGAACAAGTAATTAGTGGTCACGTAAAACCAAAGCAGTCATATAGAAACCCATTAAAGCTCCACTATTTATCGTTATTTACAGCAATTTAATGTTTTATTTAGGATAATGTGGGGATGTTCATTGCTGTGTGTAAGAAATGGGAGTGTGTGTGAATTTAAAACAAAAACACACAGAGCTTTGTCCTCATGTGTGACAATAGTAAATTACTGTATGAAAATCAAAGAAAAGAAACTTCAATCATCTTCAAAATCTCTCCCTGTCATTGTTAGTGATGTCATCAATTGAGCCCAGTACAATCACACAGTCTATGTACCAGGTTATGGTGATGTCACAGTGAGTGCAGTTCAGTCACACAGTCTATGTAGCAGGTTAGTGTGTGATTAGATGGCGATGTCACAGTGAGCGCAGTGCAGTCCGTGTAGCAGGTTAATGTGTTACTGGATGGTGATGTCAGAGTGAGCCCAGTTCAGTCACACAGTCTATGTAGCAGGTTATTGGATGACTGGATAATGATGTGACAGTGAATACAGTACAATCACACAGTCTATGTACCAGGTTAGTAGATGACTGAATAATAATTTCATAGTGAGCACAGTTCAATAACAGAGTCTATGTAACAGGTTAGTGTGCCATTGTTAGTGATGTCACCGAGTGAGCCCAGAACAATCACGCAGGCTATGTAGCAGGTTAGTGTGTCATTGTTAGTGATGTCACTGAGTGAGCCCAGAACAATCACGCAGTCTGTGTGCCAGGTAAGGGTGTGATTGGATAGTGATGTCACAGAGTGAGCCCAGTACAATAACACAGTCTATGTAGCAGGTTAGTGTGTGATTAGATGGCGATGTCACAGTGAGCACAGTGCAGTCTGTGTACCAGGTTAGTGTGTGATTGGATAATGATGTCACAGTGAGCACAGTTCAATAACACAGTCTATGTAACAGGTTAGTGTGTGATTGGATAATGATGTCACAGTGAGCACAGTACAATCACACAGTCTATGTAACAGGTTAGTGTGTGATTGCATAATGATGTCAAAGTGAGTACAGTACAATCACACAGTCTATGTAACAGGTTAGTGTGTGATTGGATAATGATTTTACAGTGAGCACCCTACAACCGCACAGTCTATGTAACAGGTTAGTGTGTGATTGTATAATGATTTTACAGTGAGCACACTACAATAACACAGTCTATGTAACAGGTTAGTATGTGATTGGATAATGATGTCACCGTGAGCACAGTACAATCACACAGTCTATGTAACAGGTTAGTGTGTGATTGTATAATGATTTTACAGTGAGCACACTACAATAACAGTCTATGTAACAGGTTAGTATGTGATTGGATAATGATGTCACCGTGAGCACAGTACAATCACACAGTCTATGTAACAGGTTAGTGTGTGATTGTATAATGATTTTACAGTGAGCACACTACAATAACAGTCTATGTAACAGGTTAGTATGTGATTGTATAATGATGTCAAAGTGAGCACAGTACAATCACACAGTATGTAACAGGTTAGTGTGTGATTGGATAATGATGTTACAGTGAGCGCAGTGCAATCACACAGTCTATGTAACAGGTTAGTATGTGATTGGATAATGATGTCACAGTGAGCACAGTACAATCACACAGTATATGTAACAGGTTAGTGTGTGATTGTATAATGATTTTACAGTGAGCACACTACAATCTCACAGTCTATGTAACAGGTTAGTGTGTGATTGTATAATGATTTTACAGTGAGCACACTACAATAACAGTCTATGTAACAGGTTAGTGTGTGATTGGATAACGATGTCACAGTGAGCACAGTACAATAACAGTATGTAACAGGTTAGTGTGTGATTGGATAATGATGTCACAGTGAGCACAGTACAATAACACAGTCTATGTAACAGGTTAGTGTGTGATTGGATAATGATGTTACAGTGAGCAAAGTACAATCACACAGTCTATGTAACAGGTTAGTGTGTGATTGGATAATGTTGTTACAGTGAGCACAGTACAATCTCAGTCTATGTAACAGGTTAGTGTGTGATTGTATAATGATTTTACAGTGAGCACACTACAATAACAGTCTATGTAACAGGTTAGTGTGTGATTGGATAACGATGTCACAGTGAGCACAGTACAATAACACAGTATGTAACAGGTTAGTGTGTGATTGGATAATGATGTTACAGTGAGCAAAGTACAATCACACAGTCTATGTAACAGGTTAGTGTGTGATTGGATAATGTTGTTACAGTGAGCACAGTACAATCACACAGTCTATGTAACAGGTTAGTGTGTGATTGGATAATGATGTCACAGTGAGTGCAGTGTAGTCACAAAGTCAATGTCACAGCTGTGAGATTAGATAATGATGTCACAGTAAGTGCAGTGCAATCACACAGTCGATAGGTTAGGGTGTGATTGGATAGTTATGTAACGAAGTAAAAGTGAAGGCGCGTGTGCGACTGCCGCTCAATCACCTTTTCTTATCAATATATAAAAGTAATGCGTCTGGAAATGCACACTTAGAATCTCCCTCCTCTTAGAATAAGAGAGGTGCAAAAACAAAGGTGCGTCTGTCTCCCCACACCGCTAGTATTGACTACTCTATCCAGCTTTGCTCCAGGTAAAGACACATGGACAAGATGGCAGGGGACAAGTCTGTGCCCTACATGTTGACATGCTGTCAGCATGGGGTTCTGTAGCTCCATCCTGCTGTGCCCTAGGTAAAATATGAGATATGGTAAGAACTTACCTTTGTTATCTCTATTTCTACGAAGTCCATATGGTTCCACAGGATACCTTGGGGTATAGGTGTGACGTCAGTTATCGGGCACCATAGAGTTAAGCTTTCAGCCTCCCAGGATGCACTAGGGTCCCCCTCCTATACCCCGCCCCCGAGCCAAGGCACCTCAGTTAGTTACCAAGCCATAGGCCGGAGGAGGAGAAGGAAGAGAGAGAAAGAAAGAAGATCTGGATACATACAAGAATCACACTCTCACCAGAGGGAGACGGAAAAACCAAAGCCCATCTGCAGCACAGGTGCGACAGGGCGGGAGTCCTGTGGAACCCTATGGACTTCATAGAAATAGAGATAACAAAGGTAAGTTCTTACCATATCTCATATTTTCTACTTCAGGGTCCATAGGGTATCCACAGGATACCTTGGGGATGTCCCAAAGCAGTATCCTTTAAGGGTGGGGACGCTCCTGTGCTGAAAGGAGAATCCGCCACCCGAAGGAAGCATCCTGAGAGGCGAAGGTGTCAAACCTGTAATACCTCACGAAGGTATGGACAGAGGACCACGTAGCAGCCTTGCAGATCTGGACTGCAGAGGCACCACTTCGAGCTGCCCACGAAGGACCCACAGACCTAGTGGAATGAGCCTTCAAAGAAGGAGGAACCGGCAGATCTTCATGAAGATAAGCTTCAGAAATAGCCATACGGATCCAGGCTGCCAAAGTTTGCTTTGAAGCAGGCCAACCCTTTTTACGGAAGCCATAGAGGACAAACAAGGCGTCCGACTTCCTAAACGAAGAAGTGCGGTCAACATAAGTCCTTAAGGCCCGCACAACATACAAAGTGGCCTCACTCACTGAAAGGCCAGGTGAGTTAAAGGCCGGAACAACTATTTCCTTGTTAACATGAAACTGGGAAACAACTTTGGGAAAAAATTCAGGCCGAGTGCGGAGCACTGCCCTGTTCCCATGAAAAATCAAGAAAGGGGGTCTACAAGAAAGAGCCCCTAAATCAGAAACACGTCTGGCCGAAGCAATGGCCAGAAGGAAAACAGTCTTAGCTGTTAGCCATTTAAGATCCACTGAGCCCAGTGGTTCAAACGGCGGTCCCTGGAGAGCCCTCAGGACCTCAGCCAAATCCCACAGGTGGAACAAAGGGCGGCTGACTGCATAGAACACCTTGCATAAAGGTGCGCACATCGAGGATTGTAGCAATCCTACGGTGAAACCAGACAGACAGGGCCGAAACCTGTACCTTCAAAGAAGCAAGGTGAAGCCCATGGTCTAGTCCCGCTTGTAGGAAGGCGAGTATCCGAGACAGACGAAACTCCCGCGGTGCATAAACTCTCGGTCGACACCACTGGAAGAACGTATGCCACACGCGATGGTATATTCTCGCGGAAGATGGTTTCCGAGCTCGTAACATGGTACGCACTACAGAGCTGGAAAACCCCCTGGACCTCAACATGGCTGTCTCAACAGCCACGCCGTCAAAGACAGCCGAGTCAGGTCCTGGTGAAGACAAGGACCCTGCGACAGAAGGTCCAGTCATAGCGGCAACCGCAGAGGACTGTCCACGGACAGACCCTGAAGGTCTGAGAACCAGTGCCGTCTGGGCCACGCGGGAGCTATTAACAGGAGCGTCCCTCCTTCCTGTTTGAATTTCCGGATTACCCGTGGAAGAAGGGAAACCGGAGGAAACAGGTAAGCGAACCGGAACGTCCACCGGACGGACAGAGCATCCACCAGAGACGCCTCTTCGTCTCTTGTGCGAGACCCGTACACCGGCAAATTGTTGTTGTGCCGGGACGCCATGAGGTCGATCTCTGGAAGACCCCACTTGTCCACCAGTAGTTGAAAAACGTCTGGGTGCAGGGACCATTCCCCCGGATGAACGTCCTGGCGACTTAGAAAGTCCGCCTCCCAATTTAGCACTCCCGGGATGAAGACAGCTGATATGCCGAAAGATTGCGCTCCGCCCATACCAGGATCCGAGACACCTCTACGAGAGCCGCCCGACTTCGGGTTCCTCCTTGCCGGTTTATGTAGGCCACGGTGGTAGCGTTGTCCGACTGGACCTGCACTGGGCGACCCTGGAGAATCCGATGTGCCTGCTGGAGGGCATTGAAGACCGCACGGAGTTCCAAGATATTTATTGGAAGCTCTGCTTCTGTCGGAGTCCACCTGCCCTGGAACAAGTGTGGACCCGAAACTGCTCCCCAGCCCCGAAGACTGGCGTCCGTTGTCAACAGGACCCAATTTGGTACCCAGAACGGACGTCCCTTGCTGAGATGGGTCGTCTGTAACCACCAGGCAAGGGACAGGCGAACATCCGGGGTGAGCACCATCGTCTGGGACTTTAGAGACTGAGGCAGCCCGTTCCACTTGGACAGGATCAGGTGCTGCAGAGGTCTGGAGTGAAACTGGGCATATTCCACCATGTCGAACACCGACACCATGGAGCCCAGTAACCTCATCGCCGAGTGTAGAGACACCCGGCGGCTGTGCAGACAACTGCGCACCCTTGACTGTAAAGCAGAGATCTTTTCCCCCGTCACAAAGATCCTTTGCTGTCCCGAGTCCAATAAGGCTCCGAGGTGCAGAATCCGCCGAGACGGGATTAGAGTGGACTTCTGCCAGTTTATTAACCAGCCGTGCCGTTGCAGTAGCGCAATGGTCAGGTCCAAGTGGCGCAGAAGGAGCTCCGGAGATCCTGCCACTAATTAAAGGTCGTCCAAGTACGGCAACATGCGGACTCCCTGCAGCCGCAGAGAAGCCGCCATGACAGCCATCACCTTGGTGAACACACGCGGTGCTGTCGCCAGGCCAAAAGGCAACGCCCGAAACTGAAAGTGGTCGCTGCGGATTGCAAACCTGAGGAACTGTTGATGGCTCAAAAGAATAGGGACATGCAGGTAAGCGTCCTGTATGTCCAATGACACCATGTAGTCCCCAGGTTCCAGCGCCAGAATGATGGACCGTAGGGTCTCCATCCGAAACTTCGGCACCCGCAAAGACTTGTTGAGAGCTTTGAGGTTGAGAATTGGACGATACGACCCATTGGGTTTCTGCACCAAAAAGAGATTGGAATAGAAACCCTGGCCCCTCTGGGAGAATGGAACAGGCACTATAACTCCAGCCTGGAGCATAGTGTGCAAGACCTTCCGCAGCTCCGTGGCCTTGTTCCGGTCTGATGGCAGACCCGTGGTGAAAAATCGAGCCGGGGGTCTGTGCCGGAAAGAGAGGGCGTACCCGTGGGAGACCACCTTGAGAACCCAAGTGTCTGTCGTGGTGACCGACCAACACTGGGCGAACTGCAGCAGGCGGCCTCCCACCCTGGGATCCCCCAAAGGGAGGCCCGGACCGTCAGGCCGCAGGCTTGTCATCTGGCTTAGGGGCCAGACGTCTGGCACTCCATGCCTGCTTCCGGGGCTTGGCCGATTTCTTGGGACCAGCCTGTCGGGGAAAAGACTGTGGTTTGGGCCTGCCCTGGGCTCTATAAGACCGAAAGGACGATGGTCCTGAACCAGAAGGAACAGCGGCCGTCGGGAGAGATGCCGATTTGGCTGCCGCCAGCGTGGCCACAATCTTGTCCAGATCTGGACCGAAGAGAACTTCTCCGTTAAAGGGCAACGCCTCCAAACCCTTTTTGGAATCAGCGTCCGCCTTCCAGGATCGCAACCACAAGGTGCCACGAGCAGCCACCGCTGCTGAAGAAATTCGAGACACCAGGGTACTAATGTCTAAGGCCGCCTCGTTGATATAAGTGGCCGAATCACGGAGATTGCCAATCAACTCCGCCTGTTCGGCCGGACAGTCGGAATCAAAAGAAGCCTCTAATGAATCCGCCCAGCGCTCCATCGCTCTGGCAACCCAGCACATGGCCATAGCCGGCCGCGCTGCCCCCCCGCAAGGGAATAAGCGGACTTCAGGCAGATCTCCACCTTGCGGTCCGTAGCATCCTTGAGGACATGGATGGCATCGGCAATGTGGCACTACGGACAAGACGTGTCACATGAGAATCCACCTGTGGAGGGGATTCCCACTTAGCAAGCTCTGCTGCGGTCCGCTGTCCCAGGGGGGTAGTGGAAGCGCAGGTTATATACCTGGCTCCACGCTGCAGCCAGTCCCCAGGGAGCCCCCTGCCTGGGGACTTTGGACCATGTAACAGCGGGGACCCACCGCGGGACCCCGCTGCTTACCTTGCTGTCCCCCTTGATTCCGGCCATGGTCCGGAACATCTGGGGTCACCGCTAGCTGTGACCCCAGATGCTCACCAGCATCCCCGGATCGGTACCAGCGTTCTGGTACCGGCGGGGGTGTAGGGAAGACAGCATGGACGTCAGGACTGACTGTCCATGCTGTACATCCAATGTGCAGCCACAGCTGCATGCAGGAAAACTTCAGGGGCTCTTCTTAGCCCCAAATCCAATAGGTGCACCCGACTCCGGCCGGGCACCAAACTAAACTGAGGTGCCTTGGCTCGGGGGCAGGGTATAGGAGAGGAACCCTAGTGCATCCTGGGAGGCTGAAAGCTTAACTCTATGGTGCCCGATGACTGACGTCACACCTATACCCCAAGGTATCCTGTGGATACCCTATGGACCCTGAAGTAGAAATAGACACTGACAAGATGGTAGAGGGCAAACTAGAGTCTAAAGCAGGAGAAAAGAGGGGAGAGAGAGAGAAAGTGAAAGAGATAGGCGTCCCAGGACTAAGTCAAAGAGAGAGGCGGCCCAGAGAGAGCAGCAGCCCAACATTAAATATAGAGAGGCAGCGCAATAGGACAGAGAGGGGGTGGAGCAAACAAAAACAAGTAGCGCAGAAGAGAGGCTGACCTAAGGAGAGAGTGAGAGAGAGGTGCGGCCTAAGGAGAGAGTGAGAGGCATGGCCTATGGAGGGAGAGAGCGGCGCAGTCCAGAGGAAAGAGAAAGGCGATGGCTGGGGGAAGAAAGAGGTATAAACCAGGAGAGTGAGAGACAGCCCAGGATAGTGAGAGAGAGGCAGCCGGCCCAGGAGAGTGAGTGGGACAGAGAGGCAGCCGGCCCAGGAGAGTGAGAAGGAGAGAGAGAGAGACAGCCCAGGATAGTGAAAGAGAGGAAGCCGGCCCAGGACAGAGTGAGGCGGCCCAGGAGAGAGTGAGAAAAAGAGGAGGCTCAGAAGAGAGTGAGACAAAGTTAGAGGCACGGCCCAGGAAAGTGAGACGGTCAGAGAGAGAGAGAGAGAGAGAGAGAGAAATGCAGGCGGCGCAGGAGAGTCAGAGACAGCCCAGGAGAGAGTGACATAAAGAGGAGGCTCAGAAGAGAGAGAGAGAGAGAGAGAGAGAGAGAGGCTCAAGAAAGAGTGAGAGAAATTGACTGGTGTGGGGGGGGGGGGGGGGAGAGAGAGAAGCAGCCCAGGAGAGGGAGTGAGGTGGACCAGAGTGAGAAAAAGAGGAGGCTCGGGAGAGAATGTCAGAGGGAAAGTCAGCCCAAGAGAGAGGTGGCTCCAGAGAGTGAGAGAGCGCAAAGGAGAGAGTGGGAAAGACAGACAGGCCAGGAGAAAATAAGGTTGTCCATAAGAGAGTCAGAGAGAGAGGTGGCCCACCAGGAAAGAGTCAAACCCAGAGAGAAAGGAGAAACAAAGCACACACAGCGCCACACCCAGGCACCGATGGGCATAACAGCGACTGTAGTTACAAATGAATCTAGTTTTTATTCTACTCATGGTTGTGCATTTGGGTTTAGCTACAGGGGGTGAACAAACAATAGACAATATGGGAACTGAAACAGTTTGTGTTGACTACATTGTTCTTCCATCAAAGACAATGTTGGTTTTCTAATCAGAACATATTTTTCTTCACAACATCAGCAGTATGTCATTACAATAGTATGGTCAGTAAAATCATTATAAGTTAACTTAAGAAAGGAATATCCTTTAAAACACTATTTTAAAACTAAAAACAACCAACAAATAAAGCTTAACACAAAATGAAAAAAAGTTTCACTTCATTCTTGATGCTACACTTTCGTGGAACCATCCTCTACTTCAGGTAGTTCTGATTTGGAAACCAACATTAGGGCCGATGTACTAAGCTCTGGAAAGTGATACATTGGAGAGTGATAAACTACCAACCAATCAGCTCCTAACTCTCATTTTTTCAAACACAGCTTGTAACATGACAGTTGGGAGCTGAGTGGCTGGCAGTTTATCACTCTCCAGAGGTTAATACATCTGCCCCATTGTCTGTTATAAGAGAACACCACTCTAAGTATTGCAACAAGTTATCTTTCTATGTAGATATGGCACTCTGTGACTTGTTCCGTTTAATCATGGAATTAATAAAATCCATTAGATGGACATTTTCATGTGTATACAGCTCATTTATTATAGTGACTAAAATAATTCACCCATCTAACAATCCTGGTTTGGACAATGATCGAATGCAATTTCTTACATTGTTGAAGAGTTGAACCCCTAATCTACACAAAGGCAGCTATAAAATGTATCAACCAAATATCCAAGCAAGCCCTGAAGAAGTGTCTATATATGTCACTTTGGGGTACCCACTATGACTCCTTTTTCTGCAGTCTGGGGATTATTCGCTGTCCAGCACAATCTTCAGACCTAAATCTCTTAGTCAGTGTTAAGAGAGTTGGGTAATAATTGGATTCTGTCCTCCATCATCTCTCCAGCAACTTGATGCCCTGCTTGTTATTTATATAAGCAACTTCCATGGCATTGTGTGACTGGATTCGCACTGGTAGGCTCCTAAAATGGAATTGAGCCTGAACCAATGCATACCGAATCACCCTCAATTCCAGTATATTGATGGAAAGTTAAGTTTCCTGGACGGCCCATAGACCCTGTAGGTGCCTATCTAGAACCACCGCCCCTCCAGCCAGTTAGGCTGGCATCTGTGGTGACAATGGTTTAATTTATGATTGACAATTGGCAACCCCTGTTCAGATTTGCATCTGTAGCCACCATAGAAGTGACTGACTGGTCTGCAGAGATATTATGAACATCTGCCTGTTTAATCGGGGGTCTGGCTTCACCCATCGATGAAGCAATTGGTTTTGCAGTGGTCGGGCATAAAATCTGGCGAAAGGGACGGCTTCAAATGAAGTAACCATTTTTCCCAGAAGCTGCATAGCCCTGAGGACTGAGATATGAGGCGTCTGTAAAATGGTCCTTATTTTGGATTGAAGATCCTGAATCGTTGCCTGCGGAAGAAACACTCTGTGACACTGGGTGCCGAAGAAAAAACCCAGGGAGATCGTGTGTGCCACAACCGTTGTAAAGACTCTGGGAGCGGTGTACTAATCGAATGGCAGAGCCTGCAAACTGCAGATGATGTTGATGACCCCTCCATATAGGAATTTGGAGGTAGGCATCCTTGATATCAATAGAGGCCAGAAGTTCCTTTTCTTTCATGAAACAAATGACTGACCTTATGAACTCCATCTTGAATTTTTCCAAGAGGAGATAAGCATTTAACCCTCTGAGGTTGAGAATGGGACGAAACGACCCGTCCGGTTTGTCTAACAAGAAAAGACTGGAGTAGAACTCCATGCTTTGCTGTAGTACGTGAACCGGAATAATTACTCTGGAATCGGAAAGCGCAGAAATTGCCTGAGAGCCGCCTTTCTGCAACCATCCACAGGGAGAGGAGTGGAAAAGAATCTTTCTGGAACAGGACCCTCCAGATCTAAAATGTAACCCCTGGTTACTAGTTGACATCCAAAAATCCGGGTTGGATTGAATCCAAGTTTCCCGAAATACGAGTGAGTGGCCTCCCACCAGAGGATGGGTCCCAGCCCCGTGACAGTCATGTGGATTGACCTGCTGACTTAACAGCAAGGCAATGGGTGCCGAGGACAGCACGTCCCCTGAAGGCAACTGTACGGGGTACCCTGGGTATACCCCTGAAGGCCTGAAAGCTTCCTTCGTCTTGAGTCTGAAAGGAATGAAACCTAGGGGATTTTGGTTTTGGTGTTGTTACAGGAAGGTAAGGACTTCTTCCTCCCATGACCTGAGAAATAATTTTAGTAAATTCTGGACCAAACAGAAAACCTCCTTCAAAAGGCAACGCCTCTAAAGCAGGGGTGGGGAACCTTTTTTTTGTCGAGGGCCATTTTGATATATACAAGATTTGCGGGCCTGGTGCAGGCCACGCCCCCTCTGTGTGATGTCACACGGGGCAGGACCACAATTGCCAGTGATTACAGCAATGCCCGAAGCATCCTGAGGATGCTTCGGGGAGCTGTAAGGGCAGCAGTGTGACCATCTGAATCATCCTAAAGATGCTCCAGGCGGCACTGCTGCATAGATTCTGGTTGCCGGGTGCCATTCTAAGCACCGTACTAGCCAGATAAGACTAGCAGAAAAAAAACTCAGAGGGCCAGACCAAATGATTCCGGGGGTCTTATCCCTGCTCTAAAGAATGCTTGGACTCTGTTTGCTTTCCATGTTTTATGCCATAGAGAAAGTCTGGCGGAAATTGCAAAAGCAGAAATACGAGACTTCTATTAAAGCATCACCTATATACTGTAGGTCAGAGCTTCCGAAATCAGATAAGCTAAAGAACTCACTTCAGACAAATCCCCTGATTGAAACCCAGCCATCATCTGGTTCATTCAGGAATTGATAGCCTTCATCACCCAGGCGCTGTCCAGAACCGGCTGCAGCGAGACTTCTGATAAAGTGAATATAGATTTAAGTGCAGCCTCATTATTTCTATCTATAGGATCTTTAGGAGTTACAGACTGTGTTGTGGGAATAACCGTATTCCTGACTAACCTAGCAATAGAAGCATCCACCATGGGTGGAATTTCCCAAAGCTTGGTATCCATTTCCGAAATTGGATAAAGATATTTAAATTTTTTCGGAATATGACATTTGGAATCAGGTATTATTAACCAGACTACTTTTAATATTTCCTTAAAATGTGAAAAATCTGGGAAAACAGATACAGATACATGTTTCTTCTTACGTTTAAAGAAAGAAACTGAACTAGCCACCGGAATAGCGGTATCTTGTAGATGCAAAGTCTCCCTGACTGCATCTATCAACATAGAAACTCCTGAGTCAGAATGGGAATCACCCTCCCAGTTTGAGGTGTCTTCCCAGTCATAATCCAATTCCCCTTATTCCTGGGAAGGATGTAGCTCAAGTCTCTTCTCCAGAAAAATCCACTGAGGAATGGCCTGAACGTCTCTTAGCGGCTGTGGCCCCTGCTGACGTTACCATTTTATTTAGGGACGTTGCCATTTGAGCGAGACCTCATCCCATAACCTTGATCCATCTGGGCTCTACCGTGGGATCAGACAAAGTAGGAACTTGAGCACAAGGTAACATATAATTTGCCTGAGTGATGTAATTCACTTATGGCCTAAGCCATAGACCTGGCCCAATCAGGCATCACTGACTGTTTAGCCGAACATCCCGGTAATGAATCCCCCTGTGAACAACCAGCACAGGGCGACCCTGGGTCCGTACCTTTTGGCAATTTTTTATCACATTTTGTACAAGTATAAAAAGTGACTGATCCCTCTTTTTTGGAACCCTTGTCTGGCTTCTCCATACTAAGAGGGGTATCCAATTAGACGCAATCGGCGATAAACGGGGATTTTTCACCAATTTTTTATTTTTTTTTACCCTATCCTATTATTTCATCCAAAATAATAGGATTTCTCCCGAAAACACATAGGATCCGCGATAAGCTCGCGGACCTATGTATTTTTGCCATTTCGGGGGTGAAAAAACCGGCACTTATCGTGGATTATTTTTCGGGACACATCAGGTCCCGAAAATAAAGCCCCGATAAGTGCCGACTTCGGGACTAATTGGATAGATCTGGGGGATCCATTAGCGCACAAAAAATGTTCGGGGCTAATTGGATACCCTCCTTAAGAGAGAAAGACAAGTCTAACCAGTATATAGCTACCTAAATTCCTCTAGAATAACAACCACTGCTTCTGATATGACAGCAAAAGTGAAGCGGTAAAAAGGGACTATAATTCACCTAAATGCAAAAAAACCCGGACTCCTTGAAGTACACATTCACTTTAAAAAAAAAAACAAAGGCAAACATAGAATCTTTAGTACAACCATGTATGTTACTGCCTAGATTCCTGAGAAACAGTGCAGTAAAGGTGCTTATATATACATAACAATGTTATAAAACCAACATATATCACCAGGTTAATACCCAAAAGTAATAATCCCAGTTTAACTGCTAATCTGATAATAGACAGCCATCCCCCTGTAATTTGCAGTGAGCCCAGCAGAACTCAACACCGGTCAAATAATGTTTGAGTGTGGTTCTGAACCCCGGCGAGCCTGCTGCCACTCAAATACCTGGAGGGGGTGCGGCCGGGTACGCTGTTGGCGTCCTGCTTCATTCAGTATGCCTGACGTCATCCTAGGCATTTACCTAGCCACCGGCGTTTCCTTCCAGAGAACCACAGAGCTCTGATGTTACCGCAGCTCATAGTGATGATGTCACAGATGGCGCACGTGCACGTGCAGCAGCGACACATGCTGGGGGCGTTCAACAAGCCTCCCTCTCTCACAAAAGTCAGCAGCATGTTCCACTATGTAATCTGAGACGGCGGTCCCCCAGGAGGAACCGTCAGGTCATCTAGCGATGATTGAAAGCAGTGGGTGCTGCGGAAGCACGTGCACCGGCACCTACAGCTGCTGCCACGTGAGTAATAACATCCCCGGCCGCTATGCTTAAAAGCGGCTTGCCGCGAAGCAGAAAACACGGAAGCAGTATGACTTACTGCCAGACGCATGTCGGCGGTTGGAATCCCGACACCAGCAGGCTGGCGGCAGTGGAAATCCCGATCGTCTAAAGGCAAGTACTAACTAACCAAATTCCCCCCCTAACCGTCCCTTAGGGGTGCCTAACCCTAACCTCCCCCCCAGTACCTAACCTTAATCCCCCCTCTAAGTGCCTAAACCTAACCTCCCCTTCCCCGCTGCCTACACCTAAGTCCCCCGGGGGGTGCCTAACCCTAAGTCCCCCCGGGATCCCTAAACCTCCTGGCGTCGATAAAATCACAGGCATTTAGATGCTGTCATTTAACCATCGATGGGATAAAGCAGTCGGGAAGCCGGCTGTCGGGATTAGGTCCACCGGCTTCCCGACTGCATACCGAAAATACAGCAACAAAGTCTTTTACATATAAAATGTATCAAGCTGACCTTTGTGCCAGCGGCCCTCTCAGATGTGTGTATGGCATGGAGAGAGATCCAGGGACTGTGTAGTTTGGTGACTCTCCCAGGGGCTGTCTTTAGAGTGGGATACAGGGTTCACACAAACCTCTATCCTATCTAACTGGCACTCCTGCTAGTGCTTGTCGCCAGGAACTAAGTACCCAAACCAAACAGATAAATAAAGAAATTAACCCTAACTAAAAGCTAGGACCTAACTAGTGCCTTACTCCAAAGCACTAAAAACAAGACTGAGATTCTAGTGGAAGGGGACAGGTTATATAGGGGGTGGGAGCCGGTCTTCGTTAGTGCCTGACTCCACACCTCACTATGCATATCCCAGAAGTAATGGCATCCCCCAGATGGATGAAAAAGAAACTGTTTTATAGGCGAATGGTGGGAAGCACGGTAGGGGTAGTGGTTAGCATTACTGCCTCACATCACTGAGGTTGCGAGTTAATTTCATTAGCTTACATGATCTACAGTATTCGGATTTCAAGACTGATGAGTTGGGAGTCCAAATAGTAACCTCTTAAGCTACCCGTACGAATATAACGACACATATATGTACTGATGAGTACACGAGCCACTGCAATCCCATACTCTACCGGATGGTAAGGTGTACACGCAGTATATACAGGAGCAATGTCGTGCCCCAACTCTGTCTAGTTGCTGAAACACTCAAACAACAACAACTAAAATGAGAATATCATTTCTCCACTGACTGCAGCCCTAAAACACAATACATCTTCTCAGTGGAATTTCATAGCATCTGATGTAAATTAAGCATTCATTTATTAAGCTTTGCTGTTGTGTGTGTACGGCAATCCGTCTAATTTCTATAGCAGGTATCCTCGAAAGACCTTGGATTACGCATGTTATAATTTCAGGAGGTAAATGATGTCAGTGCTACAATTTGGCACCGAACCTGAACCGTCCACTTCAGCCGCCTTAGACAATTTTGTATAAAACCATTTTATTGGAAGACGGTCTTGCCAAAAAAAGTTAGTCATGATAAAAAGCTGTCAGGCCAATAATGATTATACGGTGCCACAAGGAAAATCAATAATGGTTGGTCCCTCTACAAGTCATATCTATAATACTTCAATAAGACTCCGAGGTTCAGTGGAAATGGCAAGACCGGAAAACATTCTGTAATAATAATACATTTGGGGGCACAATGGTAATGGGGGGGTGAATATTTTTATTTTCTGAATCGTGGTTTGCACAAATGCAACATTAAATATTGGGGGATATGGGGATTATTAATGTACACCTATAGTGGAAGCTGTAATTGTGTGTGGGCTGTGCCTCCATTCACGGGAACGAGGAGCTATCAAATCACTAGGCTGTAGTGAGATCACAAAGTGGCTCATGCCTCATGCCTAAGTGATATCAATATTTCCTAGTGAAGTGATAGTCTGTATGGCGACGTTGCACACAGGTCACACACTGGAGGGCTCCTGCCCCCACCGGGTTGCAGAGAAGATGAGAACAGATGGAACTGGTTTCTGGACGAAGCGGCATGCAGAGCGGCTGACACAAGCGGCTCCTAAGTCCCTTAAGTGTTATGTCACGTCTGCAGTGCGCTAACTGCCTACTGCAGCAGCCGCCCCGCGTGGTACCCGAGGCAGCTGCCGCCACAAAGTCATTGGGAACTGGCAGTAATAAAAGGTGAGTAATAGGTATACCAGGGCCACTGTGTGGCATATATTTTATACTGGGGTACATGTACACCACCTGCTCACACCCACATACATCACCTGCTCACACCCACATACATCACCTGCTCACACCCACATACATCACCTGCTCACACCCACATACATCACCTGCTCACACCCACATACATCACCTGCTGACACCCACATACATCACCTGCTGACACCCACACACTTCACCTGCTGACACCCACACACTTCACCTGCTGACACCCACACACTTCACCTGCTGACACCCACACACATCACCTGCTGACACCCACACACATCACCTGCTCACACCCACACACATCACCTGCTCACACCCACACACATCACCTGCTCACACCCACACACCTCACCTGCTCACACCCACACACCTCACCTGCTCCCACCCACATACCTCACCTGCTCACACCCACATACCTCACCTGCTGACACCCACATACATCACCTGCTGACACCCACATACATCACCTGCTGACACCCACACACTTCACCTGCTCACACCCACATACCTCACCTGCTTACACCCACATACCTCACCTGCTTACACCCACATAAGTCTACATCTACCCAAAGTTCTGCGCTGGCTGCAACCTTTTAACCTATTCACATGATAGGAGACTGGGCATCTCAAGTACCTGCTGCTCTCAGTAACTCATTACGCTATATTAGAGGACTGATGACGAACCCCTCTTTATCATGTAACAGCGCACACCTCTTTAATGATACAGAACATGTAACATATATGTAATAGCACACCAAATACGACAACAAAAACGTCTGAGCATGAAATGGCGCTGGATATACAATAATGAAGAAACAACAGGTAGATGATACTTATTCCTTATATGTATTTGGTCTGTCAAGACGTAGCAATAAAGGTTCTTTTGTGTGGATCTCAGATCATGCTGCATTTCTCCATTGTGTGTACATAGAAAAAAACATAACACACACAAAACAAGATTGATGACTCGGTAAGGATATATATAATCTGCACATACACCCCACTGTCAATAGAGATGGCGTACCCAAACTCACACAGTGGCATATGGAAGTACTCCTGTAAAGGTGTCTTTAAACCCCCTCTATTAGAATCAATTGATATCTTGTCAATGTTGTCTCAACACAAGGGGGCGCAAAGGCGAATCAGTGCATACCATAACTCACTTAGGGAGTAATATAATCCTTCTCATCAAGGTTTCTTTATACTTTCAGAAAAGTATAAAGAAACCTTGATGAGAAGGATTATATTACTCCCTAAGTGAGTTATGGTATACACTGATTCGCCTTTACGCCCCCTTGTTCTTCGATTATTGCTACGTCTTGACAAACCAAATACACATAAGGAATAAGTATCATCTACCTGTTTATTCATTATTGTATATCCAGCGCCATTTCACGCTCAGAAGTTTTTGTTGTCATATTTATAAGGTTAAAGGAGTGGCAACACCTTTTTTGAGAAGTGAATAGGCTGCAGGTCTTGCGCACCTCGAATATTGCACCATTTGTATGTAATAGCACATACCTCTCTAAGAGTTCCTTGGCTAATTTGCATTGACACAGAAAGTCAATGAAAGGAGGGCTGTGTGACAGCACAGACAGGGATGAATACCATGTGGTACTGTGAAACTGTGTACAATACTTGGAAGCCCATCTGAAATTGGGTATGGCTCATTTTCCTGCGTATCCATGCACACAGATTCATGTAAGTGAAACTGTTCAATTGATTTTTCATTTTTGTTTGAAAGAAAATTATTTGCCTAAGGCTAACTTTGTATGTAATTTTTATTACCTGTTTATGTATACACTTTAAGCAATGTGAGTATCTTTCTCATATTGAACTTCATTCAATAAAATTGGTCTCTGTGATTCTTATCGAATCCATTTTGCCTGTGGATTTGGCTAATCCATGCTACTGTACATATCTTTATTACAGGTTATTATTTGGGTAATGAGAAGTGGGACTTAATTGTAGTTGTAGGGAGAACTTAAGGCTTCCTATTTAGAGTCTGACACAACTTTAGTGGTGGCAGTGAATTACAAGTGAATTAGAGAGATACTGGGGAGTGTAATCTTTTCTGCAGACAGACCAGGTGGTTGTTTTTTGATTAACTCTGTGTCAGACCCACATCATGCAAGCTCAAGTGAGTGATGATCTTGACAAAGTTACGGACAGTGGTTTAAAGATTGGAGTATCTCCAAACTGGGTCCATGACAATCGTGTACAGGTATCACTACAAACATAGAAACCTAGCATGCAAAACATATATTCCTACACATTCTCTATGAGGGTGGAGGGTAAAGGGTGGCATGGGGAAACAAGACTAACAAGAAGACGAAACAGACTGAAAAGGATGCAGAAAGCAAGTGCCAAGCATGGAAGAAGATAGTTCAGAGGTAAGGGGAGCCACAGAGGGAAACAGCAGTGGAATGAAACTTTCAACACTGCATTGTGCATGTGTCAGGCTAGTAATTTAGGGGTCAGATCATAGTGGTGGGGAGGCACCATCAACATGGCAAGTGTGCCCAAACCTAAGCAAGCATGTGGCCCCATCATGCAGGTAATAGGTAATTTTCTTCACAGCTGCAACTTGCCAGATTTGGTGTTTAAGGACAGAGATTGGAAGAATCGGCTTCCTCTTTCCGTTTTTTTATTTTTGTATTACAGCTTTTACTGCAGCTAGAATGTGGGAAGTCAACTTTAGAGAGAGTTTGCAGAGGTTTTTGGGAGGAAAATAAAAAAGAAAGATCTTTCGATATTGGGGCCTCAAATAGGCTATCCAAAAGGCTATGAAGTCCATTAGGGGGCAATTACAGGGCAGGTTCACCAAATAAAGTACCCCAGAGGCCGCCGTTACTCCAGCATGTGGGCAGAGCAGAAGGAAAACGAATTGCACAGAGATTTTGATACACGCCCACAAGTCTGAACAAATACGTGCGATCGCATTGTCGCCACTCATTACTCTCCCCGGAGCGCCAATTTCACGGAAAGACAAATATGGCCAAGTTCTGTCCAACTCAGAATATGACCGAGACACGCAAAAATGCGTAGAAACGCTTTTACACGTGCCCTATGCAAAAACTCACCATTTGCATCCGACTTAGAAACATGAGGATCAAGTTTATGTAACACAGATGTGACAGCACACACCACACTAAGAATTCAGGACAAGTAACATACATGTAACAGCACACACCACACTAAGAATTCAGGACAAGTAACATACATGTGACACCACACACCACACTAAGAATTCAGCACAAGTAACATACATGTAACAGCACACACCACACTAAGAATTCAGGCCAAGTAACATACATGTAACAGCACTCCTCACTAAGAATTCAGGACAAGTAACATACATGTAACAGCACACACCTCACTAAGAATTCAGGACAAGTAACATACATGTAACAGCACACACCACACTAAGAATTCAGCACAAGTAACATACATGTAACAGCATCACCACACTAAGAATTCAGGCCAAGTAACATACATGTAACAGCACTCCTCACTAAGAATTCAGGACAAGTAACATACATGTAACAGCACACACCTCACTAAGAATTCAGGACAAGTAACATACATGTAACAGCACTCCTCACTAAGAATTCAGGACAAGTACATACATGTAACAGCACACACCTCACTAAGAATTCAGGACAAGTAACATCACACACCACACTAAGAATTCAGGACAAGTAACATACATGTAACAGCACACACCACACTAAGAATTCAGCACAAGTAACATACATGTAACAGCATCACCACACTAAGAATTCAGGACAAGTAACATACAAGTAACAGCACTCACCTCACTAAGAATTCAGGACAAGTAACATACATGTAACAGCACACACCACACTAAGAATTCAGGACAAGTAACATACATGTAACAGCACACACCACACTAAGAATTCAGCACAAGTAACATACATGTAACAGCACACACCACACTAAGAATTCAGGCCACGTAACATACATGTAACAGCACTCCTCACTAAGAATTCAGGACAAGTAACATACATGTAACAGCACACACCTCACTAAGAATTCAGGACAAGTAACATACATGTAACAGCACACACCACACTAAGAATTCAGCACAAGTAACATACATGTAACAGCATCACCACACTAAGAATTCAGGACAAGTAACATACATGTAACAGCACTCCTCACTAAGAATTCAGGACAAGTAACATACATGTAACAGCACACACCTCACTAAGAATTCAGGACAAGTAACATACATGTAACAGCACTCCTCACTAAGAATTCAGGACAAGTAACATACATGTAACAGCACACACCTCACTAAGAATTCAGGACAAGTAACATACATGTAACAGCACACACCACACTAAGAATTCAGCACAAGTAACATACATGTAACAGCATCACCACACTAAGAATTCAGGCCAAGTAACATACATGTAACAGCACTCCTCACTAAGAATTCAGGACAAGTAACATACATGTAACAGCACACACCTCACTAAGAATTCAGGACAAGTAACATACATGTAACAGCACTCCTCACTAAGAATTCAGCACAAGTACATACATGTAACAGCACACACCTCACTAAGAATTCAGGACAAGTAACATACATGTGACAGCACACACCACACTAAGAATTCAGGACAAGTAACATACATGTAACAGCACACACTACACTAAGAATTCAGGACAAGTAACATACATGTGACAGCAGTCACCACACTAAGAATTCAGGACAAGTAACATACAAGTAACAGCACTCCTCACTAAGAATTCAGGACAAGTAACATACATGTAACAGCACACACCTCACTAAGAATTCAGGACAAGTAACATACATGTAACAGCACACACCTCACTAAGAATTCAGGACAAGTAACATACATGTAACAGCACACACCACACTAAGAATTCAGCACAAGTAACATACATGTAACAGCACACACCTCACTAAGAATTCAGGACAAGTAACATACATGTAACAGCACTCCTCACTAAGAATTCAGGACAAGTAAAATATATGTAACAGCACTCACCTCACTAAGAATTTAGGACAAGTAACATACATGTAACAGCATCACCACACTAAGAATTCAGGACAAGTAACATAGATGTAACAGCACACACCACACTAAGAATTCAGAACAAATAACATACATGTAACAGCACTCACCTCACTAAGGATCCTCCCAGATTTTCCTCCGGTCTTCTCCATCAGATTGAAGATTGGAAAATTCCAATTATCCAATTTCTCCAATAAATCGTCCTGATCCTCAATGAGCAAATCCAGAGAAGATTCTTCCTCCATCTGAGCAGGAAACAGACATGAAAGACACGTGTGCCCAGCATTACATACATGTGTGAGCTGCAGATCATTACACGCTGGTTTATGATGTGCAGATGATGAATATTTTCATGTTTAACTACACATGGGCTTGGTTATTATTTTGTTATCTTCTCAATGGAATTTAATAGAGAAAAATAGTGGCCCAACTCAAGAGGCTCTAGCAGGCCAAGCGTTCAGTATAGCCTTGTATGTTTCTAGGCATTTTAAGACAAGGCATTTTAAGGCCTGGTTCAGAGATGGACGTAAATGCCGTTGTGACTGCGATTCTGTACGCAGCAGCTGCGCGAAAAAATGCAAATGTCACAGCCGCCTGGATTTGGAATGAGATGCCCACCGATGCCTTCGTACAAAGACACAGCTCGGTTGGCGACCAGTCCATAATCGGCTTTCTGAGTAACCCTGTGGGTACGCAGAAAGCCTGCTGGAACTGAGATGCCGGAGCCAGTTTGACTGCATATGGGATCGCAGGTCCTGTGAGGGATATATGTGGGTACTGCAGGTCCTGTGAGGGGTATATGTGGGTACTGCAGGTCCTGTAAGGGCTATACGTGGGTGCTGCAGGTCCTGTGAGGGATATATGTGGGTGCTGCAGGTCCTGTGAGGGGTATATGTGGGTGCTGCAGGTCCTGTAAGGGGTATATGTGGGTGCTGCAGGTCCTGTAAGGGGTATATGTGGGTAGTGCTGGTCCTGTGAGGGGTATATGTGGGTAGTGCTGGTCCTGTGAGGGGTATATGTGGGTGCTGCAGATCCTGTGAGGGGTATATGTGGGTGCTGCAGATCCTGTGAGGGGTATATGTGGGTGCTGCAGGTCCTGTAAGGGGTATATGTGGGTAGTGCTGGTCCTGTGAGGGGTATATGTGGGTACTGCAGGTCCTGTGAGGGGTATATGTGGGTACTGCAGGTCCTGTGAGGGTTATATGTGATCACTGCAGGTCCTGTGAGGTGTATATGTGGGTAGTTCAGGTTCTGTAAGGGGTATATGTGGGTAGTGCAGGTCCTGTGAGGGGTATATGTGGGTGCTGCAGATCCTGTGAGGGGTATATGTGGGTACTGCAGGTCCTGTGAGGGGTATATGTGGGTACTGTAGGTCCTGTGAGGGAATATGTGGGTACTGTAGGTCCTGTGAGGGGTATATGTGGGCACTGCAGGTCCTGTGAGGGTTATATGTGATCACTGCAGGTCCTGTGAGGTGTATATGTGGGTAGTTCAGGTTCTGTAAGGGGTATATGTGGGTAGTGCAGGTCCTGTGAGGGGTATATGTGGGTGCTGCAGATCCTGTGAGGGGTATATGTGGGTACTGCAGGTCCTGTAAGGGGTATATGTGGGTGCTGCAGGTCCTGTAAGGGCTATACGTGGGTGCTGCAGGTCCTGTGAGGGATATATGTGGGTGCTGCAGGTCCTGTGAGGGGTATATGTGGGTGCTGCAGGTCCTGTAAGGGGTATATGTGGGTGCTGCTGGTCCTGTAAGGGGTATATGTTGGTAGTGCTGGTCCTGTGAGGGGTATATATGGGTAGTGCTGGTCCTGTGAGGGGTATATGTGGGTGCTGCAGATCCTGTGAGGGGTATATGTGGGTACTGCAGGTCCTGTGAGGGGTATATGTGGGTACTGTAGGTCCTGTGAGGGGTATATGTGGGTACTGTAGGTCCTGTGAGGGGTATATGTGGGCACTGCAGGTCCTGTGAGGGTTATATGTGATCACTGCAGGTCCTGTGAGGTGTATATGTGGGTAGTTCAGGTTCTGTAAGGGGTATATGTGGGTAGTGCAGGTCCTGTGAGGGGTATATGTGGGTGCTGCAGATCCTGTGAGGGGTATATGTGGGTGCTGCAGGTCCTGTAAGGGGTATATGTGGGTGCTGCAGGTCCTGTAAGGGCTATACGTGGGTGCTGCAGGTCCTGTGAGGGATATATGTGGGTGCTGCAGGTCCTGTGAGGGGTATATGTGGGTGCTGCAGGTCCTGTAAGGGGTATATGTGGGTGCTGCAGGTCCTGTAAGGGGTATATGTGGGTGCTGCTGGTCCTGTAAGGGGTATATGTTGGTAGTGCTGGTCCTGTGAGGGGTATATATGGGTAGTGCTGGTCCTGTGAGGGGTATATGTGGGTACTGCAGATCCTGTGAGGGGTATATGTGGGTTCTGCAGGTCCTGTGAAGGTTATATGTAGGTTCCTTCAGGTCCGGTTAGTGATATATGTGGTGACTGCAGGTGCTGTGAGGGTTGTATGTGGATAATGCAAGTTCTGTGAGGGCTGTATGCGGGTTCCTGCAGGTCCTGTGAAGGTTAGGAATCGGTATGAAATACCGCCGGCCGCATGGTTCGATTCCCGGCAGCGCCTGGCCGACAACAGCAGAGTTCCCGGCAGCGGAAGCCTAACAGCGCTGGAAATCCCGATCGTGGATAGGTAAGTACTAACTAACCTACCCCCCTAACCCTCCCTTAGGGGTGCCTAACCCTAACCTCCCCTCTAAGTGCCTAACCCTAACCCCCCCTTCCCCGCTGCCTAAACCTAAGTTCCCCGGGGGGGTGCCTAACCCTAAGTCCCCCCCCAGGGGGTGCCTAACCCTAACCCTCCCTCCAGCCTAACCCTAACCCTCCCGGTGGGGTGCCTAACCCTAAGTCCCCCCCCCCCCCCCCGGGTGCCCTAAACCTAACCTTCCCATCCCCCCGCGGCTGTCCGCTCGCGGCGCCTGGCATCGGGGAAATGTCAGGCGCCTACATCTAGACGCCCGGCATTTCATCCCTCGCCGGGATATGACAGTCGGGAAGCCGGCAGCCGGTATTAAGGCAGCAGGCTTCCCGATTCTATACCGAAGGTTATATGTGGGCACTGCAGATCCTGTGAGGGTTACTGTATATGTGGGCACTGCAGGTCCTGTGAGGGCTATATGTGGGCACTGCAGGTCCTGTGAGGGTTATATGTGGGCACTGCAGATCCTGTGAGGGTTATATGTGGGCACTGCAGATCCTGTGAGGGTTATATGTGGGCACTGCAGATCCTGTGAGGGTTATATGTGGGCACTGCAGATCCTGTGAGGGTTCCTGTATATGTGGGCACTGCAGGTCCTGTGAGGGTCATATGTGGGCACTGCAGATCCTGTGAGGGCTATATGTGGGCACTGCAGGTCCTGTGAGGGTTATATGTGGGCACTGCAGGTCCTGTGAGGGTTATATGTGGGCACTGCAGATCCTGTGAGGGTTATATGTGGGCACTGCAGATCCTGTGAGGGTTCCTGTATATGTGGGCACTGCAGGTCCTGTGAGGGCTATATGTGGGCACTGCAGGTCCTGTGAGGGCTATATGTGGGCACTGCAGGTCCTGTGAGGGCTATATGTGGGCACTGCAGGTCCTGTGAGGGCTATATGTGGGCACTGCAGTCCTGTGAGGGTTATATGTGGGCACTGCAGATCATGTGAGGGTTATATGTGGGCACTGCAGATCCTGTGAGGATTACTGTATATGTGGGCACTGCAGGTCCTGTGAGGGCTATATGTGGGCACTGCAGGTCCTGTGAGGGTTATATGTGGGCACTGCAGGTCCTGTGAGGGTTATATGTGGGCACTGCAGGTCCTGTGAGGGTTATATGTGGGCACTGCAGGTCCTGTGAGGGTTATATGTGGGCACTGCAGATCCTGTGAGGGTTCCTGTATATGTGGGCACTGCAGGTCCTGTGAGGGCTATATGTGGGCACTGCAGGTCCTGTGAGGGCTATATGTGGGCACTGCAGGTCCTGTGAGGGCTATATGTGGGCACTGCAGGTCCTGTGAGGGCTATATGTGGGCACTGCAGTCCTGTGAGGGTTATATGTGGGCACTGCAGATCCTGTGAGGGTTATATGTGGGCACTGCAGATCCTGTGAGGATTACTGTATATGTGGGCACTGCAGGTCCTGTGAGGGCTATATGTGGGCACTGCAAGTCCTGTGAGGGTTATATGTGGGCACTGCAGGTCCTGTGAGGGTTATATGTGGGCACTGCAGGTCCTGTGAGGGTTATATGTGGGCACTGCAGGTCCTGTGAGGGTTATATGTGGGCACTGCAGATCCTGTGAGGGTTATATGTGGGCACTGCAGATCCTGTGAGGGTTCCTGTATATGTGGGCACTGCAGGTCCTGTGAGGGCTATATGTGGGCACTGCAGGTCCTGTGAGGGCTATATGTGGGCACTGCAGATCCTGTGAGGGCTATATGTGGGCACTGCAGATCCTGTGAGGGTTACTGTATATGTGGGCACTGCAGGTCCTGTGAGGGCTATATGTGGGCACTGCAGGTCCTGTGAGGGTTATATGTGGGCACTGCAGATCCTGTGAGGGTTATATGTGGGCACTGCAGATATTGTGAGGGTTATATGTGGGCACTGCAGATCCTGTGAGGGTTCCTGTATATGTGGGCACTGCAGGTCCTGTGAGGGTTACTGTATATGTGGGCACTGCAGGTCCTGTGAGGGTCATATGTGGACACTGCAGGTCCCGTGAGGGCTATATGTGCGCACTGCAGGTCCTGTGAGGGTTATATGTGGGTACTGCAGGTCCTGTGAGGGTTGTATGTGGGTACTGCAGGTCCTGTGAGGGTTGTATGTGGGTACTGCAGGTCCTGTGAGGGTTATATGTGGGTACTGCAGGTCCTGTGAGGGTTATATGTGGGTACTGCAGATTCCATTCTGCTTTGCTCCAGATGTCTTGATTTCAAGAGTTGCCCATAGCATCTAATCCCCAAAGTTCTTTCTGACCGTGGAGATTACATGTTACACAGTTATCGTTGCAGCCTTCACTCACTTTCCAACAGTAAATTATGTTTATCATCAAGTCCTTAATCAACTGCTTAGAGGTTTGTTCTTTATGGTTATTAAATTCATGGAGAACATTTAATTCTGCATTAAAAATGTGCAGGAACGTCTAACCTATCAGGCTGTATAATTTCCATCGGGCCCAGGGTGACCAGCCTGGGTGTTGGGACATTCGAAATGACAGATGTCCGGATAAGAGACCCCATATACCTATAAAATCGGGTGTATGTAAGGTGGGAGAGGAAAAGCTGAATGAGAGCTACAGTTGTGGAACAGGGGCAGCTGCTGGGACTGGCTACCTCCGATTGTTGGCCTGCCTGCATCTGCTCCACGTACTGTTCCTCATTCACAGACAACCTCCTGAAGTCCGTCTGTGGTCGTTTCTCCAGCTTCTTCTCTTTTAAGTGCACAGATTCATCCTGTATGCTGAAATTTTCACCTACAGGGACAAACATACAAATTGGGCGGAGTAAAATCCTAAAACGACTGAATCCGATGGACACAAGGACTGAATAAGGGACCTATTATGAGGACATATATCCCGTTCCTCCTTCTCAGTGAGGGTTTAAGTGCGGGAGGCAACAACATCACTTATTACAGACATACTTCTTTTAAAATGAATTTGGCACCAAAACTCTATTATGTTTATGGTGCTAAACGCCAACATGTCTCGCTTAACGTTAAATGGTAAAGTTATGTTGAAAAAAACATTAACATATAGAGTCACTTTAAATATAAGAAATTGTTAATGCAAATTAAGGAGTTTAAAAGGAAATTCATCCAAAAAGCTGTAATGGGAAAACTAATATAACAGAAAAGAACAATTAAATAGTAACAGACAACACTCTGGCGGTTCCGTGCCCTGATAAATCCATTCATTAACATGACATAGTAAGATGTAAATTAATACACCTAGATCTGTGCGATGACCAGATGTACCACACAGAAACAATGAATCGGATAGGGGGGGGGGGGGGTAATAGACGACGTCATCCTGACACACGGCAAAGTACAAAATACATTTTTTTTAAAAAAAATTTAGCGTGTAGCTCATTTGCGCTATGATAAGAGCACTCACTTTAAATTCTGCAAAATCCATGTAAATCAATGAAGGAAAAACAAAACTGTTTTTATCAAGGCGAACTCTAGAAACCATTTTAAAACATATTTTTTTTAACTTGTTCTCCCCGTACCGGATGCCCCGGGCTCACCTGATTTTCGGACTTGGTTCTCTGAACCAGACTGTGGGCTGTTGTCTGGTGATTCTGAGTTTGAAAGAGGCTTAAAAATTTTGTGACCACAACTAGAAAGAGAGAGAGAGAGAGAGAGATGATGAGAACATTTTGTCGTGTTGTAATGATTATACATAATTATGATTAAACTTCTAGGGGGCAGAGCCTGGCTGGTGATCGGAGCTGCTGAGGACTCGGCTCTGTTAAGCTCCCTCATTCCTCAATCCCTAATTCTCTCTCATTCCCTGTTGCCTCCATCACTCCCCTGACCGGCTGGAGCGGACTTGGTCCCCGTTGGGACTATTCTACAGCTTCCTAGACTATGCGATGTAGATGAGGAGACTGGTGCACAACCTGCCGACAACCCAAACATCTCATACAGATTTCATTCAAAAATGTATTTTAAAAAGCATTTCCATCAGAGGTGGGATCTGTTCTTGCTCTTCACCCCTGTGGGAATTAGGAATCATGGACAACATGCGGCGCCCTCAGTTATTTATTGTCTGTGAGGTTTACGCTATTAATCACGTGTACGGTTTATACAGCAAATCTTTCAACTTTGTTTCAAATTAGATGTTTTCCAACAGAGCTTCTACATTTATATTATAATTTATTGTGCTCTTGGCATCAGTTAGTATCAATCAGCGCAGCACCCTGTATACACTACACCGTTGTAATGTACAGAGAACCCAAATATGGTACCTAGACACAATGTACCAAGGGTGCTGTCCGGCACACAGACACAATGTACCAAGGGTGCTGTCCGGCACACAGACACAATGTACCAAGGGTGCTGTCCGGCACACAGACACAATGTACCAAGGGTGCTGTCCGACACACAGACACAATGTACCAAGGGTGCTGTCCGGCACACAGACACAATGTACCAAGGGTGCTGTCCGGCACACAGACACAATGTACCAAGGGTGCTGTCCGGCACACAGACACAATGTACCAAGGGTGCTGTCCGGCACACAGACACAATGTACCAAGGGTGCTGTCCGGCACACAGACACAAAGTACAGAGGGCACCATCTTGTACCCAGACACAACGTACAGAGGACACAGTCAACGGACGCCGCCTGAGAACCTGCGACAAGGGACGCCGCCTGAGAACCTGCGACAAGGGACGCCGCCTGAGAACCTGCGACAAGGGACGCCGCCTGAGAACCTGCGACAAGGGACGCCGCCTGAGAACCTGCGACAAGGGACGCCGCCTGAGAACCTGCGACAAGGGACGCCGCCTGAGAACCTGCGACAAGGGACGCCGCCTGAGAACCTGCGACAAGGGACGCCGCCTGAGAACCTGCGACAAGGAACGCCGCCTGAGAACCTGCGACAAGGAACGCCGCCTGAGAACCTGCGACAAGGAACGCCGCCTGAGAACCTGCGACAAGGAACGCCGCCTGAGAACCTGCGACAAGGAACGCCGCCTGAGAACCTCCGACAAGGGACGCCGCCTGAGAACCTCCGACAAGGGACGCCGCCTGAGAACCTCCGACAAGGGACGCCGCCTGAGAACCTCCGACAAGGGACGCCGCCTGAGAACCTCCGACAAGGGACGCCGCCTGAGAACCTCCGACAAGGGACGCCGCCTGAGAACCTCCGACAAGGGACGCCGCCTGAGAACCTCCGGACAAGGGACGCCGCCTGAGAACCTCCGACAAGGGACGCCGCCTGAGAACCTCCGACAAGGGACGCCGCCTGAGAACCTCCGACAAGGGACGCCGCCTGAGAACCTGCGACAAGGGACGCTGCCTGAGAACCTCCGACAAGTGACGCCGCCTGAGAACCTGCAACAAGGGATGCCTGAGGAACAAGTCAGCCGTTAGATACAGGTACTATACATCACGGCTCCAACAATATATGTGATAATTAGCTGACTTGGAGAAACCACATACCAGCATATTATTTGAAGAATATATACCCATTGGGGTTATAACTTAGTGGAAACTCTCCCCGATATCACTATTATTGTGTATATACCAATTTTTGGAATACATTTGCTACTTTTCAAAGTGTTTTTATATTTACCTTTTATAAGATACAGTGTATTGATATTTGTGCACATGCTTCAATGTTTCATTTATTATAATAATTGATATTAAATTGCTTACTGCCTCTACTAGCGCTACAGTATTGATTCTTTTTAACAAGAACCTGAGAACCTCCGACAAGGGACGCCGCCTGAGAACCTCCGACAAGGGACGCCGCCTGAGAACCTGCGACAAGGGACATTATGGGATCATTTAAACTCAAGATTTGTTACTGCTCAAGAGAAAACGGATCATCATTTTGTTCTTTAAAGTTAACATTCCTGGAAAACTTTGGCTGTTAGATAGCATTCACCTTACACAAAAGGACTTCTGCAAGTTTCCCCACTGCTCAGGACATGAGAAAAGTAATTACACTGGTGATGATAAAAGTCCATCACTACAAAATCACTGTGGTCTGTTGTACTGGAGACCAAATATCAAGCACAACATTAGGTCTCCACGAGGACATCACTGCTTTATAGAAGAATATTTTTTAATAAAATACCACTACCCTATAAACAAGGAATATGAATACTTTAATACCCTCTGGTCTATGGCTAATTAGTAAAGGACTCATCCTACAGTAAGATATTGGTTCTATGCTATAATTTTGGAGCACATTTAGTTATTAAACTGCTTAAATTTCGATAAAAATAAAAAAAAAAACAAGAAAAACCAGGGGTTTTCAAAAACGTTTGACTGGTAGTGTGTATTTATACTAGGGATGTGCGGGCTCGGAAAGGTTAGAATTTTTCCCCAAAAAATCGGGTCTCAGAAAAAGGCAAAACGTCATCTTTCATGGACAAACATCATTGTTCCTGGACAAAAGTCCATGGAAGATGTTTGTCCATTAAAGATGACATATTGCCTCTTTGTGAGACCCGATTTTTGGCGGGAAAAATCAGAACTTGGCGGGAAAATTCAAACCTATCCGAGCCTGCACATCCCTACTTTACACACAGGCACGTACAGTACATGAAAGTCACTCTAGCCGTTTTGTCTTTACTGCATTCACAGTTGCCTGCGGCCCCGTGCACGTTATGTGTCATCGCTGACACGTACGCGTCGCAGAAATACATGCGCGCGCTACGGCAGCAGCCTGACGAGTGAGCCTAAATTGAGAATTAACAACTGCCGGCGAAATTATCGCCAAGTACAGAACAATTATTCAGCCATTCCCCCCATTCCTTGTGGCAAGCATAAGAGCACATGCTTTAGTTGGTGCCCCAATAAAAAGAGACTTTTATAGAATACGCGTTATGTGTTTCTTTTAATGCATAGCCAGAACAGGCGCCTTACATGGGAAATAATCCTGTGCAAAAAAATAAAAGCGGAACGTCTATAGAACCGTCAGCATTGGGGATGAATATTTCTATTTTCAAGAACTTTTTAGCTCGCCCCCTTTTTTTATACAATACACCCCGGAGCGGGGGTATAGGAGATACAATGTTTATGCGACGTAAGTGAATGGGAAACATAGACAAAGTTGAACCTCACTAGGGAACAGCTTCTATAAAAGGGGCCCACAGCTGTACCTGTAGAGGGGAATGATATAGATTAATCTTCATAACTATACATTGTACTACTATAGGGCTGGGCTAATCCAGAAACCACATAAAATGATCCTACAAAAAAGGGGTCCCAACCGAAATGTTTAATTTACTGACTAACTTCTAGCTTACACTACCGCCTGTCTACCTTCTGTGCTTTTCAGAGACGTCTTAGTATCAGCAGAAGGCAGTGTTTATACGGGACAGACCTACTGTGTCTCTGGGAATATTTTATACCTGTTACAAATATGGCTTAAAGACGATCTGATTTGCTGCTGGCAATCCTGAGACGTTAACGTATATCCCACAGGTTTATGTAGCGTTACACTTGGCTTTGTAAGAAAATCCGCCGTGTCGGGGAACTCTACAGGCGACCGGCTAAATGCAGATCCGTGGCTGGGCGAATTCACCGGGCTCAGACTCGGAGAGGTACCTGAAACACAGCAAAAATATTAACCAGCCGTGCAGAAAAGCGCCCCTCGCCTCTCCAGGTAATGGGTTTCTATAGGGGAATGGTCAGATTACCAAGCGTCAACATCTGCTTTGGCCGGGGGAGGGGGGCGCACAATGTAATCTGTACAAATAGGGCCTAACAATAAGGAGGCCATTTACAAATATACAAAACATGGTACAATAAAAACCTGAGGTGTAATTTATAATAATCGTGTGGCTCTGGGGTAATATTTTAGGGAAGACACTAAATTCTATTATTTTAGAATAATTGGGGTTAGAACATTGACGGGTTTTTATTTTTTATTACAATTTTGTGGTGTTTTAAATAACTGGGTAAATGAATATAACACGTTTGTTTAATGTTAATTTACTTCAGGAATTTTATGTCCCTTAGGACTCGTAAAAAAAAAATAAAAAAAAATATTTGGGTTTGACGAAGGATGGCGGGTCGGGGGCTGGTGCTGCGCTGGGTGTACGCCCATTGGCGAAGAAAATCAGAGCACGTAGCTACAAACACATTCTGCCCACAATTTTGACAAGAGAGGCGAAGGGGACGGTACGGGGGTTCCTTACGTCAGGGCCGTAACTAGGGTGGTGCGGCCGGTGCCACCGCACAGAGCGCAAAATGCCCTGGGGCGTAACCGACCGTCACCACAATGACAATCTCTATTAGCCAGGTGCCCGCATCTCAGTTGCGGTGCGCCAGTCTTCTTCCATGCAGTTGAAAGCTCCGCCTCCCAGACAGGTCCCTCGGCCAATGAAAGCAGAGGGGCAGAGGCCAATAGCGGTGGAGGAGTGTTAGGCTGTGAGCGGTACAGAGGAAGAGGACACTAGAACAGGTCCTGTCTATCCGCAAGCACCCTCCCCCTCCTCCCGAATAGCAGCACCTCCAGTATCACCCCTCAACCACACACCCAACAGCAGCACCTTACCTTCAGTATCCCCATACTCCCCCAGGGGCCCCCTTCTCACGATCACACCCTCCACTGAACCAGCAGCACCTCTAGTATCTTCATGCCAGAACCCCCCCCTCACAATCGCGGTCCCCCCTTAACAAGCTGCATCTTCAGTAACTTCCTGCCCCATCCCCCCTTGCACTGTGTGCAGAAAAGCATTTTATTTCAGAGCAGATATACTTTAATTTCTGCACCAGCCCCATGTTGTGTAACCTGACCGTGCTGAATGTATCCAGAAGTTGCGTCCCCCTTACAAAAAAAAGCCACAATCGCAGACTTTATAGTTACTCTGCAGATCTCGCCCCCCGTTGGTACTCTGCTCTCTCTGATACGCCACGGCACTTACCAGCTCTCCTGGAGCCCATGTGAGGGGTCAGCGTCACAGAAGATGACCTCTGCTTTGGTATGGTCAGCAGGTTGGAGCTGAAAGGTCCATTTGGATAAGATCCTGAGCTACAAATAAAAACAATATAGAGGAGAAAGAGATTTAGGGGGTTCTGGCAGCAATAAGTCACCAGAGCAGAACCAGGTTCAAGGGTAACACCAACCAAAATAAGGCTAAACAGGCAGTCTAGTGTGGAGGTGGAAGGGCCCCCCCACCTATCTTCCCGCTCACAAGAGGCGGGTTCCCTGGAACTCTAACAGCCACCACAGACCCCAGCAGATCTGGCGGACGGAGGCTGTAAGGGATTTCAGCTATCACTTTTATTTAAACTCTTTCACCTCCACCCAAAAAGTAAATTTTCAGTTTTTGGCAGTGTCCTTCAGCGGAGGAAGTCAGGTTTTCTTCTGCCGCTTTCCGCACATGACCACAATAAAAATGGAATTTGACACAAAGCTTTTCATCCATTCTGTGTGTCTAAGTGGGAGTGGCCAAGTGGCTCGCCATGGCACCCACAGGCACCAGATGAACAGTGACATCTAGTGGCCACATTCTAATGAATATTGTAGACTATTGAAATCATACATAGTGTACATTATTATTATCATCCTTTATTTATATGGCTCCACAAAGGTTCCGCAGCGCCTTACACAGTACGTTCTAGCACCCTGCACCTGTCACAACCCGTGCAGTTCCTCTTTTCTCCCTGGGGTGTCGCTCTCTGCTCTGGTGCTTCTAGCGCACACTGGTCTGTAAAGGCCCCCATATATCAGAGATTGATTGCAGCAATCGTGCAATTTGCAATCGATTGTGTATAAAAATCTTTCTCTTTTTCAATTGATTGTGGCAATTCTGCAATTGATTGAAAAAGGAAAAGATTTTTATACACAATCGATTGCAAATTGCACGATTGCTGCAATCAATCTCTGATGTATGGGGGCCTTAACTCAGCAGTATGCTGCATCAGCTGAGTGTACTAGAAGCACCAGAGCAGGAAGCGACAACCAAGGCAGGAAAGAGGAACTGCACAGGGTTGTGACAGGTGCAGGGTCCTAGAATGAATATTAATACATTGGGTAATAATAAAACAAATCAACACACAACAAATGTGAGCACAGATGTGTTAATCAGCTAAGAACCACATAAAACAGGTGGTTGTTATAAAAACAAACAACTTAAATTACTTATTGGTCATCCTTGCCTCTACTTGCAGCACTCATAGGAGTTTGAAACCCCTACATAATATGGGGGCTGCATCGCTAGACCCTGCATGCCAGGGATTTGTAGTTTGCCGGCTACAATTCCCAACATGCCGGGCAGAAATCCACAGCGTCATGCCCAGGGGGGTTGGCTATCAGCACCGATATGGTTTTATGTCACAATAATTGTCAAAAGTTTAAGTATTCCCTAATGTACACTATTTCCGGCAGGTCAATCAGGTTGTGATCGGTTCAATTTAAGTACAGGGCTATACTGTGAAACTGGAATACACCAGCTCCTACAGGTGATATGAAAAGTACATAGCGTTCAAAATGCTGTTCAAGACTGCCATCTACTGGTGAAAGTGACCCTTACATGCAGATGGCCTTTACATGCCAGGCTTCTTCTTAACATTGCCACTGTCTAAAAGCATTTATGATTATTATGGGAGGTGCAGCAGGTGAAGTTGCGCTTTATTCTGTCATTGTTGGCCAGAAATTGAAGAGCTTTCCCCTTACCTGGAACCGCTGTAATCCTGGTGCAACCTTTTGCCGTTACTGCGCTCCCTCCAGGAAGCCGCCAGCTCCATGGGCGGCAGGCAGGAAGCGCCGGAGCTCCGGCGAAGCTGTGGGGTGGGTAGACTGCTGCGGCTGTTCAGTCCCTGGTGTGGAAAGGGAGGGCAATTAGCGGAGAGAAAGGGCACGCCAGCATTATTCAGCAGCTCAGTACGATAAGAGGGGATGTATTGCACACACATAACGATGAGGGTCAATTACGATCCCACGGTACACAAAAGCTTCTACACCAAAATATTACTTGTACAGAAAAGCACACACTAGGGAAAGGCAGAAACTTGTGCTGTGATGGACCATCGGGCAGAGGGGTTCTGTGTTTTCTCTTTAACAATTAACAAATAGACACATTTTGTCCTCATTAGTTTGATGCAGTGTCAGATATTTCCTGCTGGCGACATCCAGTGGTGACGTAACACACTATAATAATATTTTATGGTCTTGGGTTTCGGCTGTAAAAAAAAAGAAGGATTACCTCTTCCCCAAATTCACTTAAAATATTAAATATTTAGGTGTTATTTCTTTTCATTGTCAAACTAAAGATTCCAGCAAGCGATCCAGTACATAATGTTGTTCCGCTGGTATGTAACAAAATCTAGGTGGTGCATGCCTCATCCGTGATGGACGTATGTGTCCTGGGTCTGCTTACAGTGTTCTTATCATCCCTGTTCATACAGAGAATCACATACAGATGTGTCCTCTGACATCTAGCCTCTATACACCAGGTAGCACGACTTGGTTGGAGTGAGTGAGGGGACAGGTCCTGTGCTACTCTGCTAGCGCCGAGGGTCTTTTTTGCCCAAAATACATATAAGGTCGCAATACGATGCGATTAGGACGCAACAGCAGACTGTGCTGATTAATGTGATATGAATGTGACACTTGTATGTCTGTGTGCACCTGAGTCTGTATATAGGAGACTGCGCTGAGTAATGTGATATGTGACACCTGTATATCTGTCTGCTCCTGAGTCTGTATATGGGAGACTGCGCTGAGTAATGTGATATGTGACTCCAGTATATCTGTGTGCTCCTGAGTCTGTATATGGGAGACTGCGCTGAGTAATGTGATATGTGACACCAGTATATCTGTGTGCTCCTGAGTCTGTATATGGGAGACTGCGCTGAGTAATGTGATATGTGACACCTGTATATCTGTGTGCTCATCAGTCTGTATATGGGAGACTGCGCTGAGTAATGTGATATGTGACACCTGTATATCTCTCTGCTCCTGAGTCTGTATATGGGAGACTGCGCTGAGTAATGTGATATGTGACACCTGTATATCTCTCTGCTCCTGAGTCTGTATATGGGAGACTGCGCTGAGTAATGTGATATGTGACTCCAGTATATCTGTGTGCTCCTGAGTCTGTATATGGGAGACTGCGCTGAGTAATGTGATATGTGACACCTGTATATCTGTGTGCTCCTGAGTCTGTATATGGGAGACTGCGCTGAGTAATGTGATATGTGACACCTGTATATCTGTGTGCTCATCAGTCTGTATATGGAGACTGCGCTGAGTAATGTGATATGTGACACCTGTATATCTGTGTGCTCATCAGTCTGTATATGGAGACTGCGCTGATAATGTGATATGTGACACCTGTATATCTGTGTGCTCCTGAGTCTGTATATGGGAGACTGTGCTGAGTAATGTGATATGTGACACCTGTATATCTGTGTGCTCCTGAGTCTGTATATGGGAGACTGTGCTGAGTAATGTGATATGTGACACCTGTATATCTGTGTGCTCCTGAGTCTGTATATGGAGACTGCGCTGATAATGTGATATGTGACACCTGTATATCTGTGTGCTCCTGAGTCTGTATATGGGAGACTGCGCTGAGTAATGTGATATGTGACACCTGTATATCTGTGTGCTCCTGAGTCTGTATATGGGAGACTGCGCTGAGTAATGTGATATGTGACACCTGTATATCTGTGTGCTCCTGAGTCTGTATATGGGAGACTGCGCTGAGTAATGTGATATGTGACACCTGTATATCTGTGTGCTCCTGAGTCTGTATATGGGAGACTGTGCTGAGTAATGTGATATGTGACACCTGTATATCTGTGTGCTCCTGAGTCTGTATATGGGAGACTGCGCTGAGTAATGTGATATGTGACACCTGTATATCTGTGTGCTCCTGAGTCTGTATATAGGAGACTGCGCTGAGTAATGTGATATGTGACACCTGTATATCTGTGTGCTCCTGAGTCTGTATATGGGAGACTGCGCTGAGTAATGTGATATGTGACACCTGTATATCTGTGTGCTCCTGAGTCTGTATATAGGAGACTGCGCTGAGTAATGTGATATGTGACACCTGTATATTTGTGTGCTCCTGAGTCTGTATATGGGAGACTGTGCTGAGTAATGTGATATGTGACACCTGTATATCTGTGTGCTCCTGAGTCTGTATCTGGGAGACTGCGCTGAGTAATGTGATATGTGACACCTGTATATCTGTGTGCTCCTGAGTCTGTATATGGGAGACTGTGCTGAGTAATGTGATATGTGACACCTGTATATCTGTGTGCTCCTGAGTCTGTATATGGAGACTGAGCTGAGTAATGAGATATGTGACACCTGTATATCTCTGTGCTCCTGAGTCTGTATATAGGAGACTGTGCTGAGTAATGTGATATGTGACACCTGTATATATGTGTGCTCCTGAGTCTGTATACAGGAGACTGTGCTGAGTAATGTGATATGTGACACCTGTATATATGTGTGCTCCTGAGTCTGTATACGGGAGACTGCGCTGAGTAATGGGATATGTGACACCTGTATATATGTGTGCTCCTGAGTCTGTATACGGGAGACTGCGCTGAGTAATGGGATATGTGACACCTGTATATCTGTGTGCTCCTGAGTCTGTATATAGGAGACTGTGCTGAGTAATGTGATATGTGACACCTGTATATCTGTGTGCTCCTGAGTCTGTATATGGGAGACTGCGCTGAGTAATGTGATATGTGACACCTGTATATCTGTGTGCTCCTGAGTCTGTATATGGGAGACTGTGCTGAGTAATGTGATATGTGACACCTGTATATCTGTGTGCTCCTGAGTCTGTATATGGGAGACTGTGCTGAGTAATGTGATATGTGACACCTGTATATCTGTGTGCTCCTGAGTCTGTATATGGGAGACTGTGCTGAGTAATGTGATATGTGACACCTGTATATATGTGTGCTCCTGAGTCTGTATATGGGAGACTGCGCTGAGTAATGTGATATGTGACACCTGTATATCTGTGTGCTCCTGAGTCTGTATATGGGAGACTGCGCTGAGTAATGTGATATGTGACACCTGTATATCTGTGTGCACCTGAGTCTGTATATGGGAGACTGCGCTGAGTAATGTGATATGTGACACCTGTATATCTGTGTGCTCCTGAGTCTGTATATGGGAGAATGTGCTGAGTAATGTGATATGTGACACCTGTATATCTGTGTGCTCCTGAGTCTGTATATGGAGACTGAGCTGAGTAATGAGATATGTGACACATGTATATATGTGTGCTCCTGAGTCTGTATACAGGAGACTGTGCTGAGTAATGTGATATGTGACACCTGTATATCTGTGTGCTCCTGAGTCTGTATATGGGAGACTGTGCTGAGTAATGTGATATGTGACACCTGTATATCTCTGTGCTCCTGAGTCTGTATATGGGAGACTGTGCTGAGTAATGTGATATGTGACACCTGTATATATGTGTGCTCCTGAGTCTGTATATGGGAGACTGCGCTGAGTAATGAGATATGTGACACCTGTATATATGTGTGCTCCTGAGTCTGTATACAGGAGACTGTGCTGAGTAATGTGATATGTGACACCTGTATATCTGTGTGCTCCTGAGTCTGTATATGGAGACTGTGCTGAGTAATGTGATATGTGACACCTGTATATCTGTGTGCTCCTGAGTCTGTATATGGAGACTGAGCTGAGTAATGAGATATGTGACACCTGTATATATGTGTGCTCCTGAGTCTGTATACAGGAGACTGTGCTGAGTAATGTGATATGTGACACCTGTATATCTGTGTGCTCCTCAGTCTGTATATAGGAGACTGTGCTGAGTAATGTGATATGTGACACCTGTATATATGTGTGCTCCTGAGTCTGTATACAGGAGACTGTGCTGAGTAATGTGATATGTGACACCTGTATATCTGTGTGCTCCTGAGTCTGTATATGGGAGACTGTGCTGAGTAATGTGATATGTGACACCTGTATATCTGTGTGCTCCTGAGTCTGTATACGGGAGACTGCGCTGAGTAATGTGATATGTGACACCTGTATATCTGTGTGCACCTGAGTCTGTATACAGGAGACTGTGCTGAGTAATGTGATATGTGACACCTGTATATCTGTGTGCTCCTGAGTCTGTATATGGGAGACTGTGCTGAGTAATGTGATATGTGACACCTGTATATCTGTGTGCTCCTGAGTCTGTATATGGGAGACTGCGCTGAGTAATGGGATATGTGACACCTGTATATCTCTGTGCTCCTGAGTCTGTATATAGGAGACTGTGCTGAGTAATGTGATATGTGACACCTGTATATATGTGTGCTCCTGAGTCTGTATACGGGAGACTGCGCTGAGTAATGTGATATGTGACACCTGTATATCTCTGTGCTCCTGAGTCTGTATATAAAACACAATGCAACGGAACTTGGAATTGAAAAAAAAGCAGCAAGCGCTACATTGTAGTACTTCTTATACAGATTCAGAGACTCAGTCGCACACAGATATACAAGTGTCACACATCAACTTAATCAGAAGTGTCTGCTGGTGCGTCATAGTCACATCACATTGAGGCTTAAACTCATTTTTGGCACAAAAGGCGCATGGCACTAGCAGAGTCTCACGGGACCTGGCGCAACAAGAGGGTCTTTTTGGTACAACTGCAGTAAGGATACCTGTGTGGAGTTTGTATGTTCTCCTCATGTTTCAGTGGGTTTCCTCCGGTCACTCCAGGTTCCACCCACACACCAAAAACATACTGGCAGGTTACTGGGATTGGACAAAAAAAAAAAAAAAAAAGAGACTCGTGTGTGTGTGTGTGATGTGGAATTAAGGGGTATATTTACAAGTGGAGATGTTGCCCATAGCAACCAATCAGATTTTAGCTATTATCTTCTAGATGGTGCCAGTTAAATGATAAGTAGAATCTGGTTACTATGGGCAACATTTCCACTTCTAAAAACTCTCACTTTAGTAAATATGCCCCTTAGACTGTAAAGTCCAAAGGGCAGGAACGGATGTGAATGATGTGCAACAATATTGCTGCATAAATGGTGGCCCTCTATATAAATAATTATCAATTAATATAAGGAGACATTAAAGGTGATACAGCCTATTAGAATCGCTGGATTTGTGGACCTGTACTAAAGGATGTTCAGGGAATAGGTGTAGAAAAAAATCCACCATAGTGCTTTTTTAATCTCTAAATGTACATTTGGATACTGTTGTAATGCCCGGTATAATCGGATTACTTTGTACAGCGCTGCAGGAATCGTTAGCGCTATAAATCTAACAGCAACATTAGCTATTCCAAACATGTAATAACCAAAGAAGGTGCACAACATCTGTTCAACCACTAGGGGGCTGTACAGCATTATCTTTGACTTTACTGCATGGCAATCTTTACTGTTACCAGGGAGGTTAAGGGCCGTATTCAATTTGGAGCGAAAAGCAGTTCGCCGATGTAATTTTCACTGATTTCACTTATCTCCATATTCAATTATAGCGACTTTTCGCCAGTGCAAAAACGCGATGCAATGTAATACGCGATAAAGTTTCGGCTATGAATATCTGGCGGGAAAAAGTGCAGAATTGGGGCTTTGGGGTGCAGAAACCACTCTGCACCCTTTGTACACCCCCCTTGATGCAAACTGCGTAAAAAAAACGCAGAAAAAAAACACAAAAGACACACCAAAAAAGCACTTTGAAAATGTGGCCAAAAAAAAAATAAAAGTGGGGGTACAAATCCAAAAACTAGCGAAATAGCCTTTGGGGGGGTCTGCAAGTATGGGGGTGGTGTTTTTTCATTTGATTGCAGGTGCTTGCTGAAGGTGCGTTTTTGGCGCATTTTAATGCTGGACTTTAGCGATTTTTAAATATGCTTGCACCCATTTTCATGTACCCCGAATTTGATGTGACTACTTATTTTCCCCCAAAAAAGTTGCTAAATACTATTCTTCACCACTCTCCCAAAGACGCAAAATAGCTCCTAGTGTGACTATTCAAAGACCCCAAATACCTTGTGCAGGGCTATTCGGGGGTACCCATAGTGAACCCCCATATCAGAGCATCTTTAGGGGGGTGTCAGTCTATTTTCCCCAAAAACGACAGGACTTTTCACCAATTTTGTTTTCGCCAGATCCCGTTTTCGCCAATTTGGAATTGAATACGGGGATACACGGGAACGCGAGCGATAAGTTTTCGACGGCAAAACCTCCGATGACGGCGAAAAGTCCAGCAACTGACTTTTCGCTCCAAATTGAATATGGCCCTAAGACTCGGCTGGGAACTCAGCGATGTCACGCTGAGGGAATATAGTAAAAATAAACTTGTATTAAGAGGTCTCAAATTATTTATTTTTTCCTTTAGGTAATCCGGTCAGCAAAATGTGGATTGAAACCAGGTTAAAACCCAGTGAGAACAAAATCAATATAATAGAACTTCCTGTAGTGTAATTACAGATTGCTGTGCAGGAGTCTGGTGGGGGGGGGGGGGGTGGGGAGAAGCAATTTTCCTATGCACACTTTGCTGTGCAATGCAAAACGTTTTGTTGTAATGTCACTAAAGCAACTGGGTGATAAAGGCAGCAGTGCAAAGTAAAATTACCTGACCATCCATCAACAGAAGAAAAGATTCTAATAATCTTACATTCTGTCAGGGGATACACCATTTTTACCTTGTGGAACTTCCTTTCTCCTTTCTCCGTGGGGTCCTCCATTTCAGGACAGGGGTAGAAACCAGGGAAGGGGGTAAACGGGTTTACTTTCGGTCTGCATGAGCCTGAGAAAGCCCCCATTAGGCTGTTTATGCTACGGAGCGAGGACAAGACTTGTGGGGACAGCGAAGGGTCAACCAGTAGGTCGGAAACCATGTTACGGGCCTCGTTCAGTACAGACAGATCTACACCATTCCCGCCACCGGGGTTCTGGAACAAGAAGAAGAATTAGCGCAGGGCAAGTTCTGTTTCACTGCAAACATAAAACACTTCAACAACCTCTGTACAGTCTCCCTGGTTATTCTATACTGCGGGGAAACATTTATAAAACAAGCGCTTGATAAAACGGTGCATGCTTTACCAGCTACCGGGAGCATCTGCGAATTGCTGTAACCTTTATAGATAAACAATGTGATCAATTATTTAAATATTACTACAAGCTGTATTAATGTCAGATGTTTATTTTAGATCTTGCAAACACCAGCTAGAACAACTGAGCTAATATTCTGCAAGCTCGTGGGAGAGGAACACTGTGTCCTGCGGTGTGGAAAGAATACTGTAGCTACGGTGTGGTCTGTAAGCGTGTTTAAAGGTGTACCGACTGACGTGATGTAAGTAGTGTGCCAACCTTGCCGACATGTCAGCGTATGGATTCTAGGATCAGATCCCACGTACCCATACCCTGCAAACATATACCATTAACAGCTAAACATATTCAGACCAGTTATTGGGGTTTTTTCCCACTGGAATTCATGTACTATTTTAATATAATTAGAATTCTACATACAGCGCTACCTAACATATACAAATTCTACCTAATAACTTATTTAAATGGGTTTCCTAGGATATTTGACCCCCATATGGAACCACAGAGTGACCCTTCCTAACTCAATGACTTTATATAGGTTTGTATACAGCATGTTAAGGCTCCTTTCACCAGGCTACCATTGTTACATGAACAGTTCTAGGTATCTATCCCTAATCTGGGAGAGAACAAGGGCCAGAGCTTGAGAAAAAAAAAAAAAAAAATTCTATGGTAACTATTCTGAGCAGGGGAGCAGAGGAAGGGGAACCCCAACATGCGGGAGACCTATGTTAGAGACGTCAAGACAAGTTAGTAGAAGATGTTCCATCATGCATTCGCCACATTTTGCCCTAAATGTCCTGGTGAATGAGCCTTGCAATCATTACCATGAATGAAAATAAAGATATGGCTCGAGTACCGAGCAGGAACAGCACATGTAACAAAATGGAGTCAAGATTTCGAAGAGGGGTAATGAGTTATCTGCCATTGTGGGAAAAGGGTTGCGGAGAAGGTTGATGAGTTATATTCCAATTGTGGGAGAGGGGTGAGGGTCGCGGAGAGTGGTGAGGAGTTATCTGCCAATATGGGACGATGGTCACGGAGAGGGGCAAGGAGTTATTTGTCGTGCGGGATGATGGTCATGAAGATGGGTGAGGAGCTATCTGCCAGTATGGGACGATGGTCATGGAGAAGGCTCATATAGTAATCTATCAATATGGGACAATGATCAGAGTGACGTTGAGGAGTTATCTGTCAGTATAGGACAATGGTCATGGGGAGTGTGAAGAGTTATCTGCCAATATGGGACGATGGTCATGGAGAGGGGCGATGAGTTACCAGTCAGTGTGGGACGATAGTCATTGTAGAGGGGCGATGAGTTACCAGTCAGTATGGGACAAGCTCAGACCATAAACTCAACCGTTTGGATTTTTTGAGGAAACTGAAGATCATTTGTCTATAGACCCAACGATTAAATCTACAACAGGCACCAAATGGTGGTCACGGAAATTGCACTTCAGCCTGGTTCCACATAACCACCATATATGGGTCGCGAGACAAAACTTGCAATACAGGAGGACGCGATTTGCCATTCCGGAACAGCAAAACGCATCTATCTTGCTGAATTCCCCCCCCCCCCCCTCTAATATTTTAAACTACAAACCTAACAGGAGCTTTGTGCACGAACACACATCAACAAGAGCAATCTAATTTATACCTTAACCTACCTGATATTGGGGCTTGTACCAGTGCTTTAAGTCCCAATCCCAAAGAATCATCTGAAAGAAGAAAATGCAAATTAAAAGAACAAGTAAAACATTGTTTATACAGGCTAAACAGTAACCATTCATCTACAGGGAGGAAATCAGCCACCACACGATTGTGCCACGTCCAGAAAAACCAGTGGGGTGGAGGGGTCTGACAATATACCGGACAGTGTTAATGTTATTACTTGGTCCATTGTGTCCTTAATAAATATTATTCAGAATTTCAGATAATTCCCAGCCATAACATTCAGCCAGAAACAGACGGGAAAATGAAGTAATTACGGCATGATGTGTATTTTATGTGACGTTTTCTTTTTCTTTTAATATTAGCACAGAAAATAAAAAGGGTGAGATAACGTTCTACACTGGGGAGTAGAAAGAAGAACTATGGAAGGAACAGCTGGGTGACGTTTCCGTCCTCTCCTAGAATATCCGTCAATGTGTCAGTAATTATCCTGGGTGGAGGAGGAAAAAGGGCACCGAAGACATTAATTAGTACGCAAATAATGAAACAATGGACTATTTTCTATACAAACGAAGATGATCTAATACAGCCTCATAAATATTTGGGGCAGAGGCGCCGCAGGGGGAAGACTTGGTACAAGATTGACACGCAGACCACTAGACACTTGGGCTGGTGCAAGAGAACCAATGGAAATCAGGCAAATATCTGCACACGTAGACCCAGATAGCCTGCAGCCCGGTCCGTATCTACTCATAACTGTGCCCACTCAAACACGGAGCATGCGCAGTGCTAACAATTGCAACAACCGTCCGCAAAACGGAGTAGCATCAGCCCCCCTACTTAGTGTCTCAGAGGCACAGTCTGGGTGTACACTCCCAATACATTTTAGGAAATTTCTTGTCCAATTTTAAGAATATACAGTATATTATATATATATATATATATATATTTTACCTATTTGCATCACTTTACAGGATAAGGCACATAGTGCGAGTCCCATAACCGAATGCATTAAAAAAATAATAATATCTAAATGTAACTTTACAGCACTATTGTTACCATTGGGAATGTGAATGGGATGTGAGAGAACCACTGTATGAAGTTACCCAATCCCTCAACACCAAACGACCAATCATTCCACGGGTGTAGTAGGTATTACCGCCGGAAGGCCGGCATGGGTGAAGATCCTAATCGCTAATTAAGGTAAGTGCTGCTAACCTTACTCCCTACCCTAACCCTCCCTTAGGGGTGCCCAACCCCAACCTCCCCCCCAGTGCCTAACCCTAACCCCCCCTTCCCCCCGCAGCCTAAGCCGGGATTTGACAGTCAAGAAGCCGGCGGTCGGCATTTAGACAGTCGGGCTTCCTGACTACATTCCCATTCCATACAAAGAGATCACAGGTGCTCAACTCCAAATTACTAATAATATATAAATACATTTTGCAATAAATAGAGGTTTTTGCATAATCATGGCCAAGGTTATGGGCCTACGTCCCACACAGGCAGCAATTATCAATTCGAGAAAATAAATAATTGTCCGAAGTCAGAAACTCTCTATTAGTACCTACAGCCAGGTACAGCAGATTGAGGACAAATGACTGGACCAGACACCTGTTTTTAAAACATAGATATGAGTTCAGATGTTTGAGATGTGATGATAAAATCCTGTCCCCACGTTGCCATGGCAGCGGCTATATATCTCTGTTACTACTAGTATGCTGCTCAGTCTGTCTCCACTCTCTCCTGCTGAAGTGAGGACAGACTGGAAAGTGGTAACACAAATCGCATATCAAATTAAATCAGTGGAGTCTTGTGAAGCGGTTTGTAACATCTGATTGCGAGGGTACACACTTACCCGATGTGTGTACCCAGCGATGCGACGCCCCTCATATCAGGCGGCCGGTACACATTACACGATCCTGTGCCCGACCGCCTGATATGTCGTGAATGGCTCTTGTCGCCTGCCTGGCGTGGGCCCCACTTGCAGGCCGACGGAACGACTCCGATGGACGACCTGTGGGAGCGCGCATGGTCGTCCGGAGTGGGTACACATTTGCGGATGTGGACGATATGTCGGCCCGATCGGGCGACATAACGTCTAATGGGTACCCAAGAGAAGGGACAAGTAACCCATGGCACTAGATCCAAATGTCCATATACCAGTGTACAAAATTATTATTCATGTCTAGGGTGCTTATATATAAAGCGGCAGCTATCCTCATTACTAGATCCCGCACTCGATCCAAATAAATCTGTAAACAATTAAAAAACAAGAACAAGGACGCCTTCTAGTGCAGTATAACTAAAATCACTACTGTAAACAACCATTACAAGTGAATAAACTGATCCCATAACAGATAATATAAAGAAAATATGCTTATCTGAAGCAAACACCGGTTACGCCCTTCAGGGTCCGCAGATCCACAAACATTTCAAGGAGATTCACTTTCCGTGAAAACGAAAAAGCATAATCCAACCATAGTGTAGCATATCACACGATAGGATTTAATAAATGGTATAAAATGCACACACATAAAAACAGAAATAAATGCGCTTATTTGACACAGGTCCTCCTGAGGTCAAACCTAAACAGCCAATCCGAGGAAAATATTAGAAACAATTCGCCGTTTCCAATGTGCATCATCGCAGCGCGCTAATGGCATCTGTGTGTATTATAAGGGCACGGTCGTGCCCTTATATTAAGGCTGAATTGAGAAAAACAGAATTCTTCCAGAGAGAATTCCTAGGAGGGGCATGGTGTTTAAGGGGCTACAACCCAAAAGCGATTGGTGGTACAGGGCTGAAATTGGCATGGGCGGGTAGAACTGTCGCTCGGTGCTGCACGCCAAATTTCAGGGCAAAATAATTTAAAAAATGAGGATTTGGGAGTAATCTAAAGTTCCAACTGCCAGTTTTTTTGGCCACTCTCAATTAGGACCACTTTTCTGCTGTAGTCTATGGGGGATTTTTGGCAAGGCATAAGTCAGGGTACGGGACAAATTTTGAATTGGGGTTTGTTTTATTGGGTAGCTATTGTTCCAAGGTAGGGCCTTTTGGGGTTCAGGTAATTGACAAAGTTACAGTTTTTAAACTATTACCTCACAAATGCCCCTTTATATAGATAGGGAGCTTCAACTTTTTGCGCAGCCTCAGTAGGTGCCTCCAGCATGGGGGTGTACTCACTGTGGCTTCACCAGGGTGCACCAAGATGGCTGTCCTTTGCGGGCGTTAGCGGCGCTGGGACCCGGCAGTGGTACCGGGCAGTAGCAGCGGCAAGGACCTGGCGGCTGTTCGGCCATCAGTGGTGGCGGCGGTGCGGGTGTTTGTGGCAACGCGGGCGTCAGCGGTGCAGGTGGCAACAGTGCGGGCGGAACCGGCGGTGGGCCTGGATCCGAGAGGATCCAGTCCCTGCCAGCCATTCTGCAGAGTTCGGCAGCGGAGCCCATTTAAAAATGGCGGTTTAGCGGCAGCCGTGAGCCAAACGCGGCTTGCGACGTCATCGCAGAGTTCGGCAGTGCGGCCCATTTCAAAAAAGGCGCCTCGGCGCCAATTTTGAATTTCAAAGAGAGCCATCGCGAGCCAATCATGGTTCGCAACGACATTGCCCCACCCCCTCGGCTGGCTTATATAAGCCAGCACGAGGAGGCGGCATGGCAGTTCAACGGCCAGGACAGAGCAGTGAAGAGCTCCTGAAGAAAGAAGACGTTGGAAGTCCTAGTGGGCGGCAGCCATGCAAAAGAGCTTAAAGGCTCCCACCCACTAGGTGAAGAGGACACCAGAAGCTCTGGAGAGGTGGCAGCTGCACAAAAGAGCTAATTGGCTGCCACCCCCAGGCAAAAACGCTGGAAAACCCTTGGCGGTGGCGGAGAAGACTGCAAAGCCCTGGGATGGCTGCAGCCACGCAAAACACTTTAAAGGCAGCTGCCCCCAGGTGAAGATGCAGTAAAATAAAATATTACAATATTAAAGTGTATTGAGTTTATTTTCTTTACAGGTGGACTACAGGTGCCAGTGGGCCCTAATGCCCTGCATGCTGGTAGTTGTAGTTCTCCAAGTACCAGCATGTAGGGGAGGCTTGCTAGGACCTGTGGTTCACCAGCAAAGAAATATATATAACACCACACTTACACAATCAACCCGGCACCCACCGCTCCAGGGGTGCCGGAAATAGCCCAGTTCTGGGGTGCCCTGGAAAGGGAGACCCCTTTATTAGGGAGTCTCCAGCTCCCCAGGGACCCCCGGACTGGGATGACTAGTAGTCAGAGGTAATGCTTTGACTGGGGTACCCGGTGAAAGGCTGTGGCATTAAACCCCCGCTAGAAAGAGCTCAGTGCTGGTTATGGAAAATACAGGGGACCCCTATCCTTTTTGTCCCCTGCATTTCCAAAACCAGGTTCGGCTCAGCTGAGCCCAGTGCTGATTGTGCTAAATACTGGGGATCCCTATGTCTCTTGTCCCCTGTATTTGACAACCAGGACTGGCTCTGAAAAGCCTGGTGCTGGTCGTGCCAACAATGGGGGACACCTATGCTTTTTGACCCCTGTATTTCACAACCAGAACCCGCAGTGAAAAGCTCGGGGCTGGTTGTGCTTTGGGTGGTGGGGCGGCCAGGTCCTTTATATTAATTTTAAACATATTCAATTTTTAACATGGATGCATAAATGGATCTCACTGATACGTCCATGCATCTGTCTCTTAATGATTTTATTTTCTCAGATGCATGCCCAGCGCCAGTGAGCCCTCCGTTGCCCGCTGATGCCCCTGTGCACTGCCCCGCTGCTGCCACTGCTCTGCACCCAAACTGCTGCCGCCCCCCCCCCCGCACAACTGCAGCCCGCCCCCGCAGCCATCTCTCACTCTGCACCCCCAAACCACCTCCTGTGTGCTGTCCTCTACTCCACCTGCACTAGTATACCATTTTGTTGCCCTTCTCCCCTGCAGGTGGCCCGGTTTGCTCATCCAAACCCGAATAGTTAATACATTTTAATAAAGCAATGAAATTCCATAGAAAAAAAAAACCTTACGGTTTCACATGTCCCATTAAGGCTTCTTACACATGATCTGAAGTTTCAAAAAACCTACAGAATTTCTGACACTCAAACACAAAAAAGCAATGAAATTCCAATCATTAAGGCTAACGCCTTAATGGATGTGTTCCTTGCGCAATACAGATATGGTATGCCATCACACCCTGCGGTTAACTGCAGATTCAGTACTGTCACAGATTGCGATTGCTGTCACTCACAAAATGGTGGAGCCACTAATTCCTATAATTGTGTGCTCATTGGAATACACACATGCAGTCTATGCAACTGAGGTCTGAGCAGAAGGGATGCAGGTGGGATAAGAGTGGGGTGGATGGGGGGGGGGGAGAGAGACAGAGCTGTATGGATGGGGCAGACAGAAAGGCATGGAGAGGGGGGGGAAGATTAAGCAGTACAGATGAGGGGTAAGGCAAAGTGAAGATTGGTGTAAAACAGTCGTGTGGATAGGGGGGAAGATAGCAGCGTGGATAGGGGGGGAAGAATGGCACAATTTGGGGGGGCAGAGCAACGTGGATGGGGGTACAGAGTGTCATGGACGCGAGAAGACAGGCAAGCGCAGATGGGTAAAGACAGATGGGTGTGGATGAGGAATACAGACTAGCACAAATGGGAGAACACACAACAGTAGGGATTGGTGAAGATAGATTGGTAGGATGGGGGGGGAGACAGAGTTGTGCGGATGGGTGGTGTGAAGACAGAGTGGTGCAGATGGAGGAAGAAAGAGTGGCACAGATGAGGGGAAGACAGAGCGTCGTGGCTGGGGGTAAAGTAGTGGTGCAGATGGAAGGAAACAGAGTGGCACGGATGCAGGAAGACAGGACGGCGCGGGTGGGGAAAAACAGATTAGTGTGAATGAGGGAATAAAGAACTAGTACAATTAGGAGACCACATAGCAGTAGGGATTGAGGAAGATAAAGTAGCATGGAGGCACAGATAGTGTACATGCGTAAACAAAGTATGATAGTTTTAGAAATTAGGGAGCTAAATGTGTATTCTGAATGAGATGGATGCATGAAGTGAGGATGTTGGAACCCAGTGGAATTGTTGTGGAAAACGAATGGGAAGATTGTGGGCACTAAGTGGGATGTGTGTGCCACATAACTATTGAGACATCAGTTGCATAGACTGCATTGTGTGTATTCCAATGAGCACACAATTCTGTGAATTAGCAGCTCCACCATTTTGTGAATGACAGCAATCTCACTCTGTGAGAGTGCTGAATCTGCAGTTATCCACAGGGTGTGATGGCATACCATATCTGTATTGCGCAAGGAACACGTCCATGGCTGGAATTTCATTGTTTTTTCGCGTTTGAGTGTCAGAAATTCAGCAGGTTTTGTGATAATTCATGGGACATGTGAAACCGTAAGGTTTTTTGTCTATGGAATGTATATAGGCAAGATAGGGCAAGTGTGTCACCTCCTGGGGTAAATGGTTGCACTTGTCATGCAGAAGCAAAGTAGTAGTAGTACAGGTAAAAGTATCTGCAGCTAGTTTTATTAGCATCACAAAAAAATACAAAACATAAAAGTAAATCCTGGTCTGTCCGGCTCTAACTAATCAAAATGATTCCTTCTCTCAGAGCAGAAGGACCTAACTTCCATCTCACGAAACAGAAGTCTTTAGCACAGCACTTATTATATTCAGTAATCATAGTGTGTCTCTCAATAGGCCTATGGCCTGTTCCCAAGGCAGTGAGAGACTGACTACAGAGACTGACACAAACTTTAATCAGACTCTCACAGGTGGTCTGGCAATCAAGGCTACCAATCAGCTTCAGTCTAAACTAAAAACCTGAGGCATATATATTTCCCCTTGAAACCTTTCCAGAGTTTTTGTCACAACCCTGCGGTGCCAAAAGTCATGGGATAGCAGAATGTAAAGGTAACGGTAGGTGATGCAGAGTTGTAATCTGACATCTCTTGAGTCAGTTTGAACACTGGCTAGGCGGCTCATGGTAAGGCAACGTGAATTATCGGCGTTCATGCGCACCCCAGATCCTGCACCTGTGGGAAGCTATCCACATGGCATGGGTCACCATCACTCCAGAGGTCTTCCGTCTACTAGTGGAACTGATGCCAGGTCGAGTTGGTGCACTTCGTCGGGCTACAGGGGGTTCTTACATGATCATGGCATCTAACCATTCAGTGCGGTTAAACTCACACTTAATGCGTCAGCAATTTCGTTACAGAATACCCACGCCATCTGGAATTGTGCAAATCGCCATTAATCATCCAGCTTTCTTTGCAACTCAGTCACCCCAGCAACTGCGAAATTTGTGCTAAATGTCAACGGGCATATCCTAGCCTACCGCCGTTTCCGTGGGTTGTACAATCCGTGGGACGTGCGCAGTACATCCGAAAATTTAATTGAAAAAATAGGATGTTGTGCTAATTGGCCACATTCGAAATAAATCTACGCCTGAAACGCCGCATTTGTAATGATTGCTTACTGCCATTTTCACCATCTTTAACTGAAAAAAGTCCCTTTAGAGTTTGAACAGAGCCACAAAGATCATCATAAAAAAAAACAAGTGTAGTTAGTAAAAAGCTCCCGAGTACACTGTAAGAGCCACTCAGAGGTAGGCAATGTGTTTTGCTGAACCACAACTGCCAGCATGCCCTGAAAGCTCACCCAGCGTGAGAGAGACAGGCTGTCTGAGCCCGTTGTGGACTCTGGGAGATAAACAGGCTACAGACTGAGTTAGTACAGAGTTTTTGGTTAGACACATACACACACACACACAGGTCTCACAGAAACCACAAAGATGACAGAGGAGCAACAGCGGTAAAACTGCGAGATCTTATCCGCCTCAGCGACGTAAGCAGGGCTCAGATTAACGTCTTACTCCTCACAGCTTCACGCTGCTGTGTGTCAAACCATCTCCTGTCTGTCTGACCAAAACTCCTCTGAGATTGCTGCTCAGTATCAGCCAATTCAGGACGCTAGCTTTTTAACGCTTCTCCTTTACAGTCTGCTAAACCTATATGGGTAAAGTCAGGGTATGGTGCCTATCCACGTGGAGGCCTAGTATTTACTGATTCCCCACCACTACCAGTACTGATGCTACTGGTGGTCATGGAAAGAATAGGAACAGCACCCCCTAGTGGTGGGTGGAACACGTGAACTGTAGCATTCATTAGACTGCTTGGGGCGGGATATGTATTGCCGACACTCGCAACATCAACAGCATTCTATCGATGGGATAATGCCGGGCACGGTTGTAATGTTATTTCAAATATGATAACCATGTCGGCATTATAAACTTTAAACATGATTGATGCTTTAAATAACATTACTGGGTCAGCATTGCCCTGTCGACAGCATTAATGTCAACTAACTACAATCCAATTGGAGTTCATCCTGACCAATCAGATGGCACGTTTGCTGCACGCCTCCAGCCCCAGTATTCACTGATGCAGATGGGCTGTTCGGTAAGGTTAATGGGGCGGGGGATATATATATTGAAGATAATTGTACGGTTGGCTAAACTGAGGGGTGATGAAGAATGGATTGGGGGGGGGGGGCAACCGTTTTAGGCCCTAGGAATGACCCAGTATTAGGGTTTACAGCAGCGGCTTTGCCACATTTGGGAAGAATCAAACAGCTTTTCTAGACTTGGATGTGGATGATGAGACAACGAGGATGATCCAGTGTAAAGCACCAAAGCGCTTTGTCGCACCACGGTCATGAACATAAACAATTCTGCCCGATTATATAAATGCAAGGCTGAAAAACAGAGACTGGAATCAGAAAGCCAGGTATTAGCTACATGTAGGGATGATGACGTGTGTGAGCTAATTAACTATAAAGTCTTCTAAATGCCCCAGTGATAGATAAGATAAAATCCAGATTCTTTTCCTCTACTTCTGTCATCTCCCTGCCTGCGCACACAGTAAACCACTACAGAGAAGTATTGCTAGTTATTGGATTGTACTTGTTGAGACAGGAGTCGTTCTGCTCCATCCAGGTTGCTATGTAATCTCCGAGCCGGACACAGTGCTGCGCTAATCGGATCCCAGGAACCCTGGATGTTGCTATGCGTGCTGCTCTGCAAAGTGCAAATGTAAACAGCAGGAGAAATAAAACAGGCCTGAGACATTTCTACTGTTAATCTTCTGGAGTCTTGGTATTGTTACCGGTTAATCTGAGAGCAGCGACGTGTCACGCAAGCAGCCTAATCCACGGATGTAAATTTGCACCGAGCCACGGAGGAGCTTTTCCATAGCGATTTGAGACTTGTTGCGTTTCAATCTGATGCAATGGTGCGCAGCCCTCTGATAGACACAAAGGCCTGGGGGGGAATTACTTACAAGGGACTGGTATTGAGTTACATAAGAGTAAGGCTGCATACACACTGAAAAGATTTTCTGTCCAACCATCCAACTAGGTGATGGGTTGGAATGAAAATCTGGTAATGTATGGGAGTAACTGATGATCAGCAATTTGCTCCTAAATGCCAGAAAACAGATGAAAATGGTCGGTCAGACAAGTTTGTTAAATGTTTGATCTAAACAATTTGTTCAAACAACAGTTTCTGTCCATTTTCCGGCGTTGGGGAGCAAATTGCTGATTTTCATTTGCTTTATACCTTACCAGGTTTTCATTCCAACCAATCAACTAGTTGGATGGTTGGACAGAAAATCTTTACGTGTGTATGCAGCTAGTGATGTTAGCTGACTTCCCACTACATACAAAAATCACTTTAAACGTTAAACAGAGACAAAATTAGGATCAGCCAGTAAGAGACACTGGGGTTTTACTGTGAGTCATTCAGATCTAAGCAATTTGTTTTCTAGAACTACAATTCCCATCATGCCCTACCAGCGCTCTCCCAACTTCAGAGAGGGTTGTCCTAGCTTATGTGATGCTTGACGACCCCTGAAAGAACATTAGAGAGGATGTACCTAGAACAAAGGGACGTTTAGAGAGTGCTGTATATGCAGGTCAATATAGGACTGCGATTCCCCGGTAACGCAATGTGGAGAAACACCTCAGGAAACGCGATTGCACCTTCTTGTACACTCAGTTCCCTGAGCAGGACATTAGCCTGACGGGGTGAAGTGTGGAAGGACAGGCCCTAGAACAGTCATAGACAGGAGTTGGGGGGAGGTCGCAGCCTCAGCGTGGAAGGAAGCCAAAAATCTGTGCTGCCATTGAGCGGGGCACAGAGAACAAATGACAATCAATTAGAGCAGACAGCGTTGACAGTGACAATCAATCTCTGGAGGAAAAACACAGCGAGATGACCTTTCCGAGGCTAAACAAGCTACGCAGGCTAGCAGTGAGGACTGGTGTGCCCCGCGCTGGCATGTGTTTCTCTAACATAGACCATTTAGACTAACTAGACACATGGAGTTGTTCCATTTTTTTCAGTCAAGCTGCAATTAACAGTTTGTTACACAGCATGTGATAACCTTGGCAACCACAGTTACATGACATGCCCTAGTAAGCAACAGGATAGGTTCTCATAGCATAAAGCTCCACCCCCTCACACTGCCAACACATGGCCACTAAGAAGCTTGGCGACTGACTGGCTCAGACTAGGTTACACTTTGCTGGGAGGCGAGGAGGAGGGTACCATGAAACAGAGGAAAGGGTAGCAGCAGAGAGGGCAACAGGAGCGCAAAGGAAAGTTACCAGTTGAGAGAATGGCGAATAAGTGACCAGGGAGTGGGGGGAGTGAGAGAATATTGGGGATGAGCCGCAAAAACTACATTATGGGTCTGATTCTGATGCATTCGATTTTGTACGTACAGAGTCACAGTACAGATTTGGATGCACAGTAGCAGTAACCTGGAGGGGCTTCCCTGGACCCTTGCTGGAAAGTAACAGGAGGGTAGCTAAAACAGTGCAGAGATATGGTGCATCCTACATGAGTGTCGCAGGCACGTCACTGAAACGCTGAACATCCTACGTAGGAGGCCGTATGTAGACTGAGAAGCTGCACCTGCCAATTTCGATGGTGCGACTAAAGACTCACCAAGCAAAATTTCAGCTTCTACAGACGCTGACAGGGGGCGGCCTCACTGCTCGCACATTCGGACGCACGGATGTAAACCAAGGACGCAGCTGCAACAGCGTCGGACTCAGAATCAGCCTCTATAATTAGAGAAAAATGCTTTCTTCTGGATTTGTTACCAACAATGCATTCTAATAATAATAATAATAATAATAATAATAATAATAATAATAATAACTATTCAGACTAACAACCTAATATCTCATTAATGCCAGGCTTCTATTATATAGCTAAAAACTGCAATGCAACAAAAGCGTCTGGGAAAAATCAACACAACTAAACAGAGTATTCGTTTTCATGTCTTTACCCATTTGCCCAGCGCAGATCTAACCGCGGCGGAAAAACGGCAGCAGCATTGCGGTAACAAGGTAACAGACATTGGCGCATCGGCGGCTGCCTCTAAGTGCTGTTTTATTAATACTAATGGAGAGCTCAGACTGCTAGCCTAATCTCCATTTAATCTCCAGCTCACATGTAGATAGGTTACAAACTGCTCTACTTATCTATTATCTGGCATTCAGGCTATATTAGCCATGTGATTGCCGCTCTTTCCTCTGCCTCTCCAGCAGGATCGGTAGGAGTGAATTACGTGCAGCAGGCGCCATACTGTACGCTGCTTGCTGGAACGGAGTAACCTGTAGACAGCCAGAACCCCAGACTTCAGAGGCGAGTCCTCTTTGGGGACCAGCACTTCTCCACTCTATAGGTGTGATACATTTACCCCGCCAGGTTTTACTTACACATGTGCTAATGTTTCACTAAAACCGCAGCATAAACGTTATCAACACCACACAGCAACCTGTCAGCAACTGGGGACATTAGTTCTGTCACCCGTTCTTGGGTCATTTTGCAGAACCATCTCTCCTCCCTTATGCAATCCTTGAGCGGATTGTCTACAACCGCCTTACCACCATTCTTTCCTCCCACTCCCTCCTTGACCCTTTTCAGTCTGGCTTCCGTTCTCTCCACTCCACAGAAACTGCCCTCACTAAAGTCAGCAATGACCTCCTTGCTGCCAAATCAAAGGCCACTACTCTCTGCTCATTCTCCTTGACCTCTCTGCTGCTTTTGACACTGTGGACAACTCTCTCCTGCTGCAAATCCTTCACTCCCTTGGTCTACGTGACACTGCCCTCTCCTGGCTATCCTCATACCTCTCTGACCGATCCGTCTCTGTTTCCTCTCATGGCTTATCTTCCCCCCCACATCCTCTCACAGCAGATGTTTCCCAAGGTTCTGTTCTTGGACCTCTCCTATTCTCCCTATATACATCCTCTCTAGGTACTCATCAGCTCTTTTGACCTCCAATATCATCTCTATGCTGATGATACCCAGATCTACCTTTCCTCCCCTGACATCTCGACCTCTCTCCTCACTCGTATCTCCAACTGTCTCTCTGCCATCTCTTCCTGGATGTCCCAGCGATTTCTTAAACGTAATATGTCTAAGACTGAGCTGATCGTCTTCCCACCCTCCCACATAACCTCACCTCCTACTATTTCTTTATCAATTGATAGCACAACTATCTCCTCTAGCCCCCAAGTGCGCTGTCTTGAAGTTATCCTGGAATCATCCCTCTCCTTCAAACCACATATCCAGAACCTCTCACAGTCCTGTCGTTTCCATGTTACAAAATATTTCCCGGAGCAGACCCTATGTCACCCAGGATGCCACTAAGACCCTCATACACTCACTGGTCATCTCCAGATTGGACAACTGTAACCTCCTCCTGTCTGGCCTCCCCAACTCCCATCTCTCTCCTCTCCTGTCTGTACTCAATGCTGCTGCACGGCTCATCTTCCTCTCCAAACATTCTACATCTGCCTCCCCTCTCCTACAAGCCCTCCACTGGCTCCCCTTCACTTTCAGAACCCAATTCAAGGTCCTCACACTCACCTACAAAGCCCTCACACACTCCTCTCCCTTTTACACCTCTGACCTCATCTCCCTTCACTCTCCTGTCCGCCCTCTTCATTCAACAAATGCATGCCGCCTCTCATGCCAACTAATTACTTCCACCCACTCCCGCCTTTGCCCGTGCTGCTCCCCACCTTTGGAACTCTCTCCCTCTCCCCATCAGACTCTCCACCTCTCTACAATCCTTCAAACGGGCTCTCAAGACCCACTACTTCATCAATGCTTTCCAGCTCCCATCCTAACTTGCTGCTACATGCTCCCCCTCCCTGTCTTGCCCATCTGTATCATGCCTGTCTGTCTGCCCCCCCCCCCCCCACTCCTTGAGAGTGTAAGCTCTTGCAAGCAGGGCCCTCTACCCTCTTGTGCTTCTCTTTACTTTATTTTTGTCTACTTCTTACTTACCACTAGGACACCTAACACTTGGTTGCTTATTTGGGTGTTATGACCACCAATGTATCAATGTATATTATCCATGTCCTTGTCCTGCATTGCATTGTATTGTGCTGTAAGTCACTTTTTTGGCTATGTACTCTGTAAGGTGCTGCAGAACACTTGTGGCGCCATATAAACCATAATAATAATAATAATGATGATAAGGTCACTATGTTATCAGACACACATAGTTACACTACATTAATATACATGGAAATACATATAAAGGGGTAATGTGATGACCAATATAATCAATAACACACCAAGCAAATCTCATCTTCTAGGTAGATCCAGTATTTTTGATACAATCTGACATTGGACACAAGAGCTCAAAACCAGCGAAAACAAGTTACAATTCTTGCCGCAAACTCTGCGGAGCGCCGTATGGAGAACACTGATAAATCAACTACTACCGGAACGTCTTCAATACAATAGAGCTTCGGTCTTTCCATGATCTTCTCAGCTAGAAGAGTCTGAATGTAATGCATGCAGAGCACAGTATGCACAAGGGACAGCCACCCAGGGCCATCATGACCTCAGGGTACATGGAGACAGTCGTGGTACTGTACATCACTATTGTTAGATGTGAGATGATGTATTATAGAGGCACTTATGCGGATGGGCAGCTAACTGTGCACATCTCTGACACTTAACACAAACATAATTATCTGCAGCGCCTGGAAAATGACTGAAGTCGCCGCTCTTTTCAGGCAAAGGAGTTTAAATTCAAAGTGCTGTTGCTTTTTATGACCACTGTTATCATTACATGATTAAGGCCTAGTTGTCTTACCGCAAAAGGAAAGGGGTTGAAGCCTTCAAACTTTTACGCCCAGAGCTTTTCAATTATAAGCCCTTTTCCTGGAGCAGTAAACATACGTCTAACACACCTTAACCCACAGATTCCGGTATAAGTACCCAGAGCTATTGGTTAACGCGTTTGCAGCAAGCCCAATTTAATGCAAATTTCTTGTTCGAGCCTCCGAATGTGGTTAACAAGAGATCCGCGTTAACAGCCTGCGGTCACAGCTTCGCGGCTAATCCTCACTTCAAGGATAATTGAATTTGGCCCTTAGAGACCTTATGGCCTAGGTATGGGGCTAGAAGGACATTTCCTTTTAATCTTTAATGCAATCTCTTTGGGCCAAATGTAAGAGGGGTTTAGAAAGCATGAGAGTTTAGCAGTAAACTCGCCCAATGTAATAGAGTCCGAGAACAGGCAAACTCGCATTGTTTTAGTTTAAAAATAACCTCACGATTTAAACTCACATCCAGATGTTTTCCCATTTTGAAGATAAATCGCTCACATTTTCTAAACTCTCACCCTATTACATTTGGCTCTTTGTATTTTATGAGTGCAAACCAGTCGTAAAATAGGGTTCCCACCAAGAAGTCCACAAAGAAATGTACATTTCATGAATAATCTTTTACTTGTTCTCCTATTCGTAATCTTGTGCTTACCCAAATCATGTTAGATGAAAACTGTGAACATACAGTGACAGAGAACTGTATTTGCTCCCAAAGAGGGGGTCTATGTACTAAGCTTTGTAGACAAAGTACCAACCAATCAGCTCCTAAATGTCATTTTTAAACACAGACTGTAACATGACAGTTAGGCGCTAACCAGTCGGCACTTTATCCATCTCAAAGGCTTAGTACATAGACTACATGGTACACACATGTTGGTGTCGCACGTCTTAGGCTACTCACATTAATGGTGTTAAAATTCCATGCTTAAGTTGTCTCTCTAATGCAGATTAAACGCATGCAAACGAAGGTGGAGACAAAAAAAAAATAATTGAACCAAATGAGGCGGTATAGATGTGGGTTTTTTACATGTGTGTAACGTGCGCTGCAGTACGTCTTCTTCTTCCAACGTCTTTTCAGCCCTTTGTCAATATAGTGAAAAACACTTAAGAAGGTTTTGCATATTTCTTACCATACGTGTTTGGCATGAGGATACCCTTCCTTGTGTCACAGGCGTGGAGATACATTTTGTTTGCAAACGCATAGCAGACTGCAAACATCAGTGTGTACATAGGCCAAATCTAAGTATATTGTTTCCTCTCTGCAGTGTTCTCTTATCAACGCCACACAATCGCTTATCAATAGGTATATTCTCTGCAAGAAAATGTATGAATCCATATTATAGGAGTCACTCACTTTATTACACCCCCTGATATCAGTTATACCACTTTCATACATACGCCAAAAAATAACTTTTTTTTTTTTTTTTTTTCCTGTGCGCACACATCAACCAAGGTCTTGGCTATGTCTGAACAGAAACTACCTGGGACGGAATCCAGGGTCCGCGAGCCTGGAATCAACCATGGTTATTCCCGGGACTTGCAACCTGGGTTAATGCTGAAAAGCATTAACTCAGGTCATGCCTAAAAGGACTTGATTGGCGGGTACAGTAGCTCTTGAACATGATGTCAATTGGTAGACGGAAGACTCGGGTCACTGGAAGACCAGGGTCCGGTGTGAATGGAGACCACCCCGGAATAACCCGGGACAGTCACCCATGTGTGAAAAGAGAGTAAGTACTGAAACCCTGGCTTCAACCCATGTTCAGTGTCCAGGATTCCGAGCTGAGTTATAATCAGCGTTTAAGTCTGAAAGGGGTATTAGACATTTAAGCTGCCTTGCTAAAAAGGGTCTGCTGCACTAAACATATTTAAACAGAACAAAATAAATGGGTTTGAGGTAAGGGGGTGTTTTTAGCAACTACAGTATGGATTCAGCAGGATGAGACTTGTAGTTCTGGAACAGCTAGAGTGCTATAAATTATCTATGTCTTCTGTTGAATTAATAGGTTCTAAGTCAATATAATTACACAACTTAGATATATAAATGAAAGTAACATATTTTGCTCTCTCATGAACAGATCACACAGACTTGCCATAAAACTAATCCGACAATACAAGATATAACGGTCATGGCGGCCAGTAAATTGTTACCTGAAAATAATTCCTCTTGCAACAAAAGTGACAGTAAATTCTGATTGTGACAAGGAGGCGTTAGTACCTCTTAATGTTCTCTAGATGGCACTGCTTTACCAAATCCACTATTGTTGTAAGCAGCAACATGTGGCTTCCCCAGCATGTTTACACAACACCAATGCTCACTAGTGTTATTGCCCTTCTGCAAATTAACGCTCCCGACTCGCCCCAGACTCTGAACCCGGCCCATTGTTTTAACAGATAAAACTTAAAAAAGGCTGTTTATTGGACAAGTGTTTGGACCGACGCCCAATCTGTGGCTTTTATACCACAGGTTTCCCTCACTGCTCACTGTTAGCTGACATAAACAAGGGTCAGCTGCTCATGATACACGAGGAGAGGACACAGATGGTCAAACGTCCCAATGAGCTATCTGACCCCAGCCTCTCATATTCAGGAGGGAACCGTGCAGGGACCCCCACCCACCAGAACGTGTAACATAGGAGCCCAGAAAAAAAATAAAAATAAATAATCTCCAAATATCCACGAGGGACATTAATTACTACTATCAGGCGGACACGAAACAACCCCACAAATGTTCCGTTCTCACAGTCTGACAGATGGAAAAAAAAAAAGTTAACATGGAAAAAAACCCTGAAAATGTGATAATGTGGGAACCGCAGCAAGGTGTAGAACACAACACTGGGGATCAAAAACAAATGAGCGCTTTGTACAAAGTGCGATGCGGCCTGTTCTCTGTAAACAAAAACGACGCTTTCAGTAGCAGGGAAAACAAAACTGTCAAGAAAATGAGTTGTAAACCTCCAGAGCTGGGTCTAAAAAAGCTTGATGTAGGGACAGCAAGAACGGGTGTTTGATATACCAATCCTAAAAGTGACGATAGGGGCCTGATGGTAAATATTTTTAAAAAAACATTTCGGTATAGGTGGATATAGGAAAAAGTTTTACGGAGGAAGACAAAGTTTTAAAGGAGCGTTTCAATGGATAAAAGGTGGGAAAACAATCCAGCCACTTCACTAAGCCTGAGGAAAGCTTTATCATAATGATAAATTTGTCTCTGGAGCACGTAATGGGAAGAAACAGCCTAAATGTGTGATTTTTTAATAGGCAAAGCTCCTGTTTTGGGAAACTAAGAGAGTTTCTGGCGCCGGAGAAGGAGACAAGTTTAGGAAACATAACCCGGACGCTAAGCAGATACAAGAGACTCGGAAATCTTTGTCTCCTCCGTGTCACGGCCGACAGGAGCGCTACTGTGTCTTGTTAAATAGTTTCATTCACAGGAAATGGAAGTCAGATTGCTCCTTGTGTTGTCCTGACTAACGAGATGTAACATTGAGACTGAAACTTTATCCAGCGGAACCGGACCAGGAGGGGGGGGGGTTGGATGGAAAGATAGAGGCAAAGGCCAGGAGTAGTGTAGGAAAAGGGATTCACCCCCTGAGAGTCCCACACAAAATATATTCAAAATCCCCACAAAAAGAAACAACAAGATTAAAATCTGACGAGAGGGAGAGCAGACATTGTTTTGCCAGCTCTGGTCCAGATTAATGGAAACTAATATATAATTACGAGAACAATTCAAAGTTCTTCCATGTGTTCCAAGTTAGGTTAAAACGATTTTTCCTTTAATATCAATACTGTATAAAATAAACATATTTCTGACACGAAAGTCAGTTTTTAATATTTTTTTTTTAAAACCACCAAAATAGTTTTAAATAAACTTTATATCAGGAATTAAATTGAATTTCGTTCATTGTCAACATAATGATTTGGATATGAGACTCTTAACAGTTAGAAGTCTCATATAATTTGTTTGCCTTCTTCATCAACGATTAGAACGCCATAGTAAGTGTTAAAAAAATAGAAATTCTGGAATTCTCCTAAAAGCGATGTTTGGGAAAATCCATGATAAAAAAAAACAAACACCCCGTAGACCAGGGGTAGCCAACCCTGGTCCACGAGAGCTACCAACAGTGCATGTTTTCCAGGTCTCATAACAGAATTACAAGTGAAATAATTAGCTCCACCTGTGGCTCTTTTCAAATGTTTTAGTAAGTAATGACTACACCTGTGCACCAGCTAGGTGGTCTGGAAAAAATTAACTGTTAGTAGCTCTCGAGGAGCGATGGCTGGCTACCCCTGCCGTAGACTAAACCATTTTATGGGGTCATCCAACATTCTGGAGACTGCAACCAATCAAACTCACCAGGAACAACTCAGTGCCTCATGGCTCAATGAAGTCATATTTCATGGAGAATTATTGTCAGTAAAGCGCTGCGGAAGATGTGTGCGCTATATAAATAATGAATAATTTATAAATAACCCAAAGGTGCGGCCCACAGAAGAATAAATGATCAAAGTCCAGGCAGTGGTTAGATCAACGTTTCAGTTGTTTGAATAAACTGTCTTCAGGGCTGATAAAACGACTGAAACGTTGATCTAACCACTACCTGGACTTTGATAATTTATTCTCCTGAGTGCCGCACCTTTGGGATACTTGTGAGTACTTACTGTGGGGGCACCAGGCGAAGTTGCATATTTTAATGGGAGTGCTGGACCTATGGAAATGTAATGAATAATTTATAAAAAAAAATAAAAAATTGTTTGACTGTTATTAGGAATACTGGCTCATCCCACACCAGCCCCAGGTTGTGCATCTATCAGATGCAATGTACTAAACTCTTTCATGGCAATAAAAGAGAAACTCTATATAATGATCATAATTCCTCTGTATAGTATTTCGACGCCTGTCATTAGTCCCGTCGGGATTAGACAGTCGGGAAGCCGGCGGTCGGCATTTTGACCATCGGCATCCCGACTGCATACAGTATATTCTATATACAGAGGATTTAATACAACAGTTGCAAAAATGGCCCTTAGTAAAACATTTGAATTCCCACCAAAGAGTTTGGTTGCTGAGGTTGGGCTGGGGGGGGGATTTGAGCCTCATTCTCAGTTTTCAGAGTTTATGTTCTTAATGCAGGACTGGAATTCTCGCAGAAGTCAGGGAGCCATTGCTGCAAAGCATGGTGCGGCCTTTGGAAGCCGTTTCTATGGAAACGTATGAAGGTATATGTCTTCCCTAGCTCCGGAATTCTATGTTGTCTCCGAGTAAGAGGATGATCTCTGCTGTCTCCTGAGCAGAGAACAGATCTCCAAACAAGTCCGTATCAAACGCAGGGAACATATTTTAGCAGGCACCATTCAGTCTGCTTCCTTTACTCCAGAAGTTCAGTGCAGGCCATGTAAGGTAATAGCCCGAGCACCGCGCTGCACTCACATCTCCAGCTATTGTTCCTGCAGCTGAGTAACCTGCGACTGTTACAAACTGAACTCTTCTTCAATAAGCATTATTTTATATTTAGCCCAATGGAAAGACAAAGCTTCGAATTCCCTGTATACACCTAGACATCTGTATAATATAATCGTATCCCTGAGAGATAATGTGTAAAGGAACATGGCTTAGACGGGACGGGTTTGCAGAAGGAGGAAGGCAGAGATAAGAGATTCCGACAGCAGCTCCAGTGTTAGGTTATGCAGAGAGAGAGAGAGAGAGACCGTCCCTAGGAGGTTACTGGGAAGGGTGTTATTAAGGGATTCACCTAATTACATGGGGAAGAGAGCTATACTGTAATTTATAAGAGCTGGTGCAATAGGCCACCTGCAATCCAGCTGGCAGAGAGGAGAGCTGGGACAGTGGCCAAGCCGTCACGCTGCCTGATCAACAGGTCCCGAAACCAGGGACACTTGGAAGAGTATTTTTAGTCCTGGGCCTGCAAGTTAAGTGCAGATTAAACGGCTCTGTCAAAAGGTCAAATGCATCAGGGAAAACAGAGCGACAGGTACGCCACTGGCAGACTGTGCCCGCTCCATCAGACTAATGACTTATCGTACATAAGAGTTTATTTATCATCACACGGATTTCCCAGAGGATCAGAGAAGCCAAGAAAATAGAACCAAAAAAATAATTCAGGCATTATAAACACATAATATCCATTCACAAAGGCTTTTAATGAATTTCACGTTTGATATTGTATCTTAAAGCAAACTGAAAATGACAAGTAGGGCGCATTCAGCAAGTGCACGGAGACTCTGTGATCTTATTTCTTTAGACAATGAAAACTCTTCTTGCTCTATGCATTTTACGATTGCGTAAATCTGCTGTATTTGAACATGCGCGCAGTCAGCAGCCCAGAGCGGAACTCTTGTGTCTATTCTAGCACCCTGTACCTGTTACAATTCCTCTTTCCTGCCTGGGGTGTCGCTCTCTGCTCTGGTGCTTCTAGCACACAAACTGCGGAATCTCAGCAGCTCGTTGCATCAGCTGAGTGTGCAAGAATCACCAGAGCAGAGAGCGACAACCCAGGCAGAAAAGAGGAGCTGCACGAGTTGTGACAGATGCAGGGTGCTAGAACTCCCAGAAGTGACTGAACGCTGTGTGGAAGGATGGCAAAGAGACCTAGAACAATGATACCCATTCCCACCTTAACGTTTGTTAGATGCTTTTACCTGAAGTAGTGACAACTAGAAAAATGCAGCTACATTCCTGAAAGAGGAAGAGGAGGTTCTTGCTGTCCTAACACCTTAAACCAACAACCCCAAGCTGTGCGGGAATTATCCATGAATGGTGATGATTAGGTGGGCGGTGATGATGAGGATGGTAAAGATGAGGATGGTAGTGATGAGGAGGATGGTAGTGATGATGAGAAGGACAGGGATGATGATGATGATGACGACGGTGATGGTAATGAGGATGGTGAAGATGCAGTGGACGGTGATGATGACCATGGTGAAGATGAAGTAGATGGTGAATAGGAGGATGCGGTAGACAGTGATGAGGAGGCAGACGATGAGGAGGAAAATGGTGATGATGAGGACGGTGAGAATGGTGATAAAGAGGAGGATGAGAATGTGGTAGATAGTGATGAAGAGAAGGAGGATGGTGATGAAGAGAAGGAGGATGGTGATGGGGAGAAGGAGGATGGTGATGAAGAGAAGGAGGATGGTGATGAGGAGAAGGAGGATGGTGATGGGGAGAAGGAGGATGGTGATGGGGAGAAGGAGGATGGTGATGGGGAGAAGAAGGATGGTGATGGGGAGAAGAAGGATGGTGATGGGGAGAAGAAGGATGGTGATGGGGAGAAGGAGGATGGTGATGAGGAGAAGGAGGATGGTGATGAGGAGAAGGAGGATGGTGATGAGGAGAAGGAGGATGGTAATGGGGAGAAGAAGGATGGTGATGGGGAGAAGAAGGATGGTGATGGGGAGAAGAAGGATGGTGATGGGGAGAAGGAGGATGGTGATGGGGAGAAGGAGGATGGTGATGGGGAGAAGGAGGATGGTGATGGGGAGAAGGAGGATGGTGATGGGGAGAAGGAGGATGGTGATGGGGAGAAGGAGGATGGTGATGAGGAGAAGGAGGATGGTGATGAGGAGAAGGAGGATGGTGATGAGGAGAAGGAGGATGGTGATGAGGAGAAGGAGGATGGTGATGAGGAGAAGGAGGATGGTGCTGAGGAGGATTTTGATAAGGAGGAGGAGGATGGTGATAAGGAGGATGGTGATGAAGAGGATAGTGATAAGGAGGAGGAGGATGGTGAGTATGAGAACGCAGATGGTGAGAAGGAGGAGGATGTTGAGGAGGAGGAGGAGGAGGAGAAGGATGGTGAGAAGGAGAAGGATGGTGAGAAGGAGGAGAATGGTGATGATGAGGAGGATGGTGATAAGGAGGATGGTGATAAGGAGGATAGTGAGAAGGAGGATGGTGAGAAGGAGGATGGTGAGAAGGATAGTGATATGGAGGAGAATGGTGATGAGGAGGAGGATGGTGAGGAAGATTGTCACAGGAAATATTGACAAGTAACCAATTTTGAAGTTGAATTTACAAGGCACTTAGCCAGATGCTAATATACAGTGATCAACTTTCTACTAATATATGAATCTTTTAAAGTGGTGCTCACCTGTCTTGCATTGTCTAGGACCACTATGGATATTAGCTATAGTCCAGGATAAGAAGGAAGTTTAGCAGAGATTGCAAACGGTCTAGAAGCAAGTTTGAGCAGAAAACAGCTACTAGTTAAATGGATAGAATTTCATATATAAAACAAACAAGAGCCAGACTATTCCAACATCCAATTGCAGGATTCAGTAGAGAGTTTACAATGAGGCAGACTAATGGGTTAGCAGAAGTCAGGTCAGGTCGGTACATGGTCATCACAAAGATTCGGCAAGCTGAAGACTTGGTTAAGCCAAAGGTCAAATGTCAGTCACTAACAGAGGGTTTACAGTGTATGTCCAGAGCAGGTACTTGGAACAATCACCTATCACTGTTTGCTAGGGAAAGCCTCGTTATAAGCACAAGTAGGCGTGGCAAGAAAGTTGGTAACATCTGTGCCGCTAATTTAAAATTATGAAGCGAACTAGGGATCCGTCTTAACCTGCATGCGATGCTTTAGAACCTCAGAGTGATATCGCTAAGCTAATCTATCAAAGTGACTGTCACAAGTTCTGAACAAACGTTTTGGTACCACGATATAAAACACTGACTTTGACAAAGATGATGGTGAACAGACTAATGCTTCAGAAACTGATGTTGTGCAGCAACTAATCACGCTGCATCCTTCTTTATCTACCAACACTAACCAAAAACAATGTCATTTTAACTTTTAAGCACTCACTTTAGCTTTCACTTGCTGTAATGTAAGGATTCCCAAGCAGAACTTTAAAAAATAAAATATAGGTCACTGAACAGAAGTTTTGGAAATTCATACAACCCTACAGCATCAACTACGTCATATGGACAAAAAGTAACATAATTCACATAATTAGTATCTATAAGAATCTAGTCTTCTTCCCTACATGTTCCGGATCTCAGCCCAGCAAAAAGAGCAGCCTAAAGTCAACACATTACTCCAAAATTTCCACAAACGTCGCCATCCCCTGCCGAGAGATGGACGTGGGGGAGTCAGGCTAGAAGAGGGAGATGAGGTGTACAGTTGTTGTGGCACTACTAGCCCCAGCATGTAACAAGTTTTTCTTCACTGGATTAAAAAAAAAAAAGAGCTTACAGAAGTCTGAGCAGAACCGATGGATAACGCTACTGGGGCTTTAATGGGTCAACAGGGAGAGGAGAAGAGCTGGTTATAAAGCACACTGCTGCCAAGAAACGTTAAATATGTAATGCTTGGTACACGGAATGGGATTGAAATCTCAACAGCGTCAGCCCAACAGGACGAAATCCCGACAGCGGCAGGTAAGTCATCTAATCCTCACCTCTACCCCTCCCTAACCCTCCCTTAGTGGTGCCTAACCCTAAACTCCCGGGGTGGTGCCTAACCCTAAGTCCCCCCCGGGGATGCCTAAACCTAACCCCCCTCCCCCGCACCCTAAACCTAGCCCTCCCGGGGGGGGGGGGGGTGCCTAACCCCCATCCCGTAGCCTAACCCTCCCGGGGGTGGGGGCGCCCAAGCCTAAATTCCCCCGGGGTTGACTAAACCTAGCCCCCCCGCCGCAGGGCTAAGTGCTAGGAACGGCCGGACCCACCTCGATCGGTCCAGCGTCCTTCGGCTCTTCGGGGTTGGGATGAAGGTGGGCATCGAATTTCGATGCCTATCTTCTGTCCCTTGCCGGTTTTCTGGTGTCGGGATATAAGACAAAATATATTAATTACATCCCTGGTACAGGGCACCACATGAAGGCGAAAAACAGATTAAACAAGATTAAACCTGTGAGATAGACCCAGGTCGAAAGAGGCAGAATTCAGTTACAGAACAGAAAGCCAACATCAAGATGCAAAACCTCTGAAGAGCCAATAAATAAGTCACAAGGTGTCCTGAAGCTGTGTCCGAGTCTTATGTCATAACTCCAGGACCGATGGCCAAACTGTATTTTTTAAAAATGGTCACTGAACACATTTTTTATATTCATGCAGACGGGGCCACGAATGTCCCAGTGACCATAACTTAGGTAGCTATGCTCTACAGCAGATCTGGTTCTCCAGTCAATGCGGAACAGCGAGTCCCAGCATGCTGCTGACCACCACAGGCTAATCTGCAGTGTAACTGGCAATTTGAAAAATTATTTGGATTACAAGAAAGTCCTTGGTAGCGCAGGGTATAATCTGTATTAAAATGTATTATTTATATATATATTTATATATATTTATATTGTTGAGAAACTAAGAGTTTTCTTGGAACGGAGGAACCTGACACCTGATGCAGTTTCATGGTTTAAGTTTCAGTAATTCTCAGTTACAATTACTGGTTTTGTTAGTATTGTATAATAGTGGTAGGATTTGCTAAAAACACAGAAACTCTGGGACAGAATCCGGAAATATAAAAACCTGCAATGCAACTTCCAAAAAGATTTAATCCCCTGTAATATTCAGCTAGACAACCATAATATAACCACTCGCAAAATCAGCAATGGCAAGAATTAGAACCACTGTTACATATATATTAAATCTTAAAATCATTAAGTTTTATTATGCGATGTTGTCAAAATCCATCCAGTGGAAGGCTCAGAACAGGCTCCCCGGGTCAAAGTTCTGCCCAGCGTACATTGGGAGGTCAGACCGGGACCCTAATCTCCTTAAAACCCGGCCAGGATCCAACATTGTGTGTGTGTATGCACCTTACGTCTGGTCTGGTCCTCCAACAGTCTGCATGTTGTGGCCGCAGCTCTAGTAAAATCATACAGTTTCTGGGCAACTGGAATCTGTGCGACCGTTCTGCCTTTCCTCACAATGTGTGCAACAACGTGCTGGGCTGCAGCGCGAGAAGGAAATACTGCGTCACTTTTTTTTTTCTCTTCTTTAAAAAACATTTTTTTTAAAAAGCCCAAAAATTAGGAACTGTGCATTTTTTTTGCATTTGTGCTTGAAATTTTGTTAATCGTTTACTTTCGTTAATCCTTAAAGCACCATTGAGGCCTCGAGAAACATCTGCTGTTTTGTAAAAAAAAAAAAACGAGTGCGCAAAAGTTTAATTTAGAAAAATAAACAACAGTTAGGCCTAAAAACATTTCTACGCAGACATTAAATCTGTTGCTGCAGCTGGTGCTCATGTAGCACGGTAAATCCGGCAGAGGAATTGTAACTTTTACAGGATTAACCATTTCTGTAGTGCTTGTGAAAAGGACGCTTACATTGTAGGACTAAAATGAATTCAGCTCATAAATGTGACAGCACGTTTAGTCTCCTCACACATCCTCTGTGGTTTGTGAATGACGTCACCAGTGACATCATCGAGTCTCTCACTTCCTCCCGACTCCACAGCTGGGAAGGTTTTAGGACCCACCTGCAACTTTTCTCTTTCACTCTGAGTCCGCATTAGCACAAACAGGCGGAGACCCTCTCGCCCTGCAGAACACAGCGGGATACAGAATATTCATGTTACTACTATTGCATGCCACAAAAGTCACCGGGGTGGCGTAATTATATGCCACAGGGTGATATGCTGCATATAGAACATGATTCAGAGATGTGCACTAATGCCTTCGCAGCTGCAAATTTGCGCGCGGCGGCAGCTGTGCGAAATTCTGCAAATGTTGCAGACGACTAGATATGTGTTTAGACACCTTTCGCAAATCCAAGCGACTGCGTACAAATGATGTCCTTCGATAATCAGCTTTCTGAGTAACTCTATGGTGGCGCCGAATGAACGCAAGTACTGAGAAGCCAGAGCCATTTTAATTGCATACGGGAATAGCAGACAAATGCAGCGACAGGCCCCCCCGAAGACGCTCTTGTCGCACCTGCATTTTTGCAGCTAATCGCTCATTACCTCCCCCGCAAATGCTCCCTCTCAATCAGACTGCGGCTAGATAGCCTCTGCGAGCGATAACGGTAATATACCTGGACAAATGCGCCATTTATAGATACTACATAAATATCACCAATGTGAGCATCTCTGAAATAGGCCCCTTTATGCAGTATAACACTTTTTCTTAGTAAATCTCTTTTTTAAACTACCATTGCCGCATCGTGTATGCAGCACAGTGTGGGGCATGGTGGTCTAGCAAAGGGTCCAGTAATTGGGCTTGGTTAGGGGACACTTGGGTCACAGGCTACAGGCGAATGTGTCAGGTTTGGGGCAAATATTTTAATTTAGAACGGGCACTGCCACAGATACTACAGAAATGGTCTGGTTGGGTGACAGCCTGGCTGGGCCCTCCGAGCTGCTGTGGGGAGTGTTCTGCTCGCAGCCTATAGAGGTTTCTATTAATTTTTAATGGTAGGTCCTCTAATATAGCAATTATTTATTTTTTTAAAGGGTAGTCTTATATATTAATATCGTGGGTCAGGTAAAGGTCAGGAATATGGAGGTCACGTAAACAGCTGACACGGAGGAGACCTACAAGACCACATGCTTCCTGTATGTAGCTCTTACACGCCTGTTCCCCTACATACATGCTGTGATACCACATGCTGCATTGTGGTGACCGGTGTCTGTATTGTCAGCTTTGTGGGATGTAATGGCGTCATTGATGTAAAGGTTTACACATATCTATGTTAATAGCAACAGAGTTTGTGTCTGTTGGGGCTCATGGAGAGCGGGTATGATGTCAGTTTGGGTAGCGTATCTTGGGTGGAATCGCCCTGCGCAATGCCCATAAAACTGGCAGCATGCATGTGTGCCTACGCAGACCTGCGAGATTCTGGCACAAGCCCACCTGCGGCTAAAGAGGCGGAATGGTGGAAAGAAGGGGCGGGAGGCTGCCAGGCAGGGTGGAGGAAAGACTCGTCTCTGAACACCATGTGTGCCCCATGGCAGCACTGTTAGGAGGGTGGTGATCGGTGTGGGGGAGTCTCGGTTAACAAATCCAAGTGCTGTGATGAAATAAAAGTTGATGAAAACCTTCGGGGAGGGGGGAGGGGATGGGGGGGTTCGGGGGGCTGTATTTATTTGAAAATTCCCAAACCACAGGTAGGAGATGAGAGACAGGACGCTGTATGCAGCGCTGTCACATCTGGAAGCTACTGTCCTGTGTTGTTGCCTCTACAGAACAAGTCTCGTTCACCAATGTGCCAAAGAGCAAAACCTCTTTTATTGGGTCTGTTTAAGGCAGTGGTCAGGGAACAGGGGTAAATTACCCCACATGGGGTAAAAATGAAATTGCTGGGTGTAATGGACAGACAGCCGGGCATGCATATGAATTATTCTATAATACAGAATGATTCATATGCATGCCCGGCTGTGCCGCAGGGAGGCTCTAAGCCGGACGCCCGCTGAGATGTCATTACCAGCGGGCGCCCGGCTCCTTCCCTGCAGCGCCGCGTTAGCCGGAGGATGGAGTTCTCTTCTGAACTCCAGCTTCCGGCTCTCTCCATGTGCACTATGAGAGAGATGTCATGTTCAGAGGAGCAGCCGGGCGGACAGGACGGCGGCAGATGCAGGAGCGGGGATTAAGTCAAGTGTTTTTTTGTACAAGCGGCACTACAGGGGCATTATATGGGCCCATTATTTGGGGGCACTACTGCAGGGGCATAACTATGGGGGCACTACTACAGGGCATAACTAGGGGGCACTACTACAGGGGCATTATATGGGGACACTACTACATGATTTCCTTCCTTTCAAATCGGCGTACCTAAATATAGTTTAGGGTAAGTGTTAAAAAAGTTCCCTGATCCCTGGTTTAAGGGTACCATGTTCTATGAAAATCAGCATGTGTACCAGTGCCAAAAAGCTGGCATCTGCCGTTGTGCCACCAATAGGAGGAGTGTGGACTCATACGGACATACACATATACACACACGGAATGTAGTCGGCATCCTGGCGCACACAATGCCGGAGTCAGAGTCCCAGCGGCTGCGATCCCGCCGGTATTTACTGCGCTGGAATATACACACACACACACACACACACACATATATATATACATACACACACACACACATACACATAGGTTCAAGCCTTCCCATCTTTATTATAGAGAATTCCCATCTGCAGGTACATCTATAGCACTAACGGTTCTACAGACCCCTGACATAGCGGAAGGAATCCTCCATACGGCAGACAGACTGCAAGAGCCGGTGTTCAGGTCTAGTCAGCAGCATGAGGAGCACATCTGTAATAGATTAGCCAGATACGTCACTGACATTAGCTGGTTCTTATTAACCTCTCCCAGCCCCAACACAACTAAACCATCTCCACGTGTGATAAGACGACATTTCGCTAATTCTATCGCTCCTGACGTTCGCGCAGTGATACTTGTGCTATTTTTTTCTTGGTAACTAATAAAAGGATGATAATGGGAGGTTGTAGGTCTCCGCCACTGGCCCGTTTCTAATGTATGCCTAAAACTTAAACCCTTTTAAAGTGGATTTCTTTGTTCCAATAAAGCGAAGTAGTTACAGTGACGCATGTATTGCAACATTTATTTATATACCATATACATATTCCTCAGCGCTTTACAGAGAATATTTCAGTCATGCACATCAGTCCCTGCCCCAGTGGAGCTTACAATCTATATTCCCTATAACATGGACACACACCTCCACTAGGGCTCATTCTTTTTGTCAGAAGCCCATTATCCTATCAGTATGTTTTGGGATCCTGAGAGGAAACTGGATTACTCACTTTTCATAGATCGATAGATCCACTTAAATGAACCCCTGGTACAATCGACTGTTTTGAGGCCACCTGTCCACAACAATCACACATACCTGTGGTCGCACAGTAGGACTGCAATTCCTAGACAAAAGCTTCATCACGAAGATCAAAAAAAACAGTCAAAGCTAATCTGACAAAAGCTTATAGCACAGCACAAATCATGTGAAGAGTTCAAAGAATTGGAAGACTATAAAATCCTCTTGTGAGAACAGACTCTCTGTAATTGCAGCTAAGGGTGCTTCTAAGGTATTGATACAGGGTTTGTGGGGGGGGGTCTGTAATAATTCCAGACAGGGAAAGGATACGGACACCTGTGTATCCTAACCCTTCTCCCCCCCCCCCCCCCCCCCCCGTTCCTGGTGCCTAACCCTAACCCTCCCCCCTAGTGCCTAAACATAACCTCCCTCTCGCCTCACCCTTCCCCCTTAGTGCCTATCCCTAACCCTCCCAGTGTCGGGATTCTAACTAGTGTCGTAATTCCGGCGTCTTATTCTGACCGCTGGCTTCCTCATTGTCTGGATACTGAACGTGTCCCGTATTTGTATGCATCACAACACCATTATAGTCATATAAAGCAGCAGGGCCATTTATGAACCCTGACCTTTTATATATTGCCCTCTATATACTGTATAACATTGCATATATACTGTAGCAGTCTATATACATCTACATACTCACTATCACTGTATTTACATCACTCTTTATACTAGCTCCCACTGTATTTACAGCATTCTGTATACTACTATTGTATTTACAGCACTCTATATAGTAGCGGTCGTATATACGGCATTCTACAGTATATACTAGCTGCCAGTGTATTTACAGTACTCTATACAGTAGCTGACAGTATTTACAGTACTCTATACAGTAGCTGCCAGTGTATTTACAGTAGCTGACAGTGTATTTATAGAACCCTATATACTAGCAACCACTATTTACAGCATTCTATATACTAGCAACCACTGTATTTACAGCACTCTGTATATTAGCATCCACTGTATTTACAGCACTCTGTATACTAGCAACCACTGTATTTACAGCACTCTGTATACTAGCAACCACTGTATATACAGCACCCTATTTACTAGCTTCCACTGTATTTACAGCATTCTGTATACTAGCAACCACTGTATATAAAGCACCCTGTATACTAGCTTCCACTGTTTTTACAGCACTCTGTATACTAGCAACCACTGTATTTACAGCACTCTGTATACTAGCAACCACTGTATTTACAGCACTCTGTATACTAGCAACCACTGTATTTACAGCACTCTCTATACACTAGCAACCACTGTATTTACAGCACTCTCTATACACTAGCAACCACTGTATTTACAGCACTCTCTATACACTAGCAACCACTGTATTTACAGCACTCTCTATACACTAGCAACCACTGTATTTACAGCACTCTCTATACACTAGCAACCACTGTATTTACAGCACTCTCTATACACTAGCAACCACTGTATTTACAGCACTCTATACACTAGCAACCACTGTATTTACAGCACTCTATATACTAGCAACCACTGTATTTACAGCACTCTATATACTAGCAACCACTGTATTTACAGCACTCTATATACTAGCAACCACTGTATTTACAGCACTCTGTATACTAGCAACCACTGTATTTACAGCACTCTGTATACTAGCAACCACTGTATTTACAGCACTCTGTATACTAGCAACCACTGTATTTACAGCACTCTGTATACTAGCAACCACTGTATTTACAGCACTCTGTATACTAGCAACCACTGTATATACAGCACTCTGTATACTAGCAACCACTGTATATACAGCACTCTGTATACTAGCTACCACTGTATATACAGCACTCTGTATACTAGCTACCACTGTATATACAGCACTCTGTATACTAGCTGCCACTGTATATACAGCACTCTGTATACTAGCTGCCACTGTATTTACAGCACTCTGTATACTAGCTGCCACTGTATTTACATCACTCTATATACTAGCTGCCACTGTATTTACATCACTCTATATACTAGCTGCCACTGTATTTACAGCACTCTATATACTAGCTGCCACTGTATTTACAGCACTCTATATACTAGCTGCCACTGTATTTACAGCACTCTGTATACTAGCTGCCACTGTATTTACAGCACTCTGTATACTAGCAACCACTGTATTTACAGCACTCTATATACAGTACTAGCTGCCACTGTATTTACAGCACTCTATATACTAGCAACCACTGTATTTACAGCACTCTGTATACAGTACTAGCTGCCACTGTATTTACAGCACTCTATATAGTAGCGGTCGTATATACGGCACTCAACAGTATATACTAGCTGCCAGTGTATTTACAGTACTCTATACAGTAGCTGCCAGTGTATTTACAGTACTCTATACAGTAGCTGACAGTGTATTTACAGTAGCTGACAGTGTATTTATAGAACCCTATATACTAGCAACCACTATTTACAGCACTCTGTATACTAGCAACCACTGTATATAAAGCACCCTGTATATTAGTAGCCACTGTATTTACAGCATTCTATTTACTAGCTTCCACTGTATTTACAGCATTCTGTATACTAGCAACCACTGTATATACAGCACCCTGTATACTAGCTTCCACTGTATTTACAGCCCTCTGTATACTAGCAACCACTGTATTTACAGCCCTCTGTATACTAGCAACCACTGTATTTACAGCACTCTATATACTAGCAACCACTGTATTTACAGCACTCTATATACTAGCAACCACTGTATTTACAGCACTCTATATACTAGCAACCACTGTATTTACAGCACTCTGTATACTAGCAACCACTGTATTTACAGCACTCTGTATACTAGCAACCACTGTATATAAAGCACCCTGTATATTAGTAGCCACTGTATTTACAGCATTCTATTTACTAGCTTCCACTGTATTTACAGCATTCTGTATACTAGCAACCACTGTATATACAGCACCCTGTATACTAGCTTCCACTGTATTTACAGCCCTCTGTATACTAGCAACCACTGTATTTACAGCCCTCTGTATACTAGCAACCACTGTATTTACAGCACTCTATATACTAGCAACCACTGTATTTACAGCACTCTATATACTAGCAACCACTGTATTTACAGCACTCTGTATACTAGCAACCACTGTATTTACAGCACTCTGTATACTAGCAACCACTGTATTTACAGCACTCTCTATACTAGCAACCACTGTATTTACAGCACTCTCTATACTAGCAACCACTGTATTTACAGCACTCTATATACTAGCAACCACTGTATTTACAGCACTCTATATACTAGCAACCACTGTATTTACAGCACTCTATATACTAGCAACCACTGTATTTACAGCACCCTGTATATTAGCAACCACTGTATATACAGCACTCTGTATACTAGCTGCCACTGTATATACAGCACACTGTATACTAGCTGCCACTGTATTTACAGCACTCTATATACTAGCTGCCACTGTATTTACAGCACTCTATATACTCCACGTATTTACAGCACTCTGTATATTCCACTGTATTTACAGCACTCGGCTGATTGCTGCGTCCTGCGTATGCGTTCGCAGTGACTACGCAGACCCATTGAGAGATTGACCGTAAGTGCCGTTTGTGGTTGGTGATGATGGGGTGGTCGGCCGAATGCAGGCGTGCCAGTGCAATCGCGCGCTGTTTCAGGGGCGTGCATAAATTATCCACTGAGGTGTGAGGTCTCATAGCGTGCGCGGCTGTTAGCAATTACTGAGTAAGGTCGGGGCTTGTACAAGTGCGCGTGAGGCTGCGATGGTACTCGACTGTACCGATAGTTTCACTATTCTGCTAAGTATTACGAATGTGCGTATGGTAAAGTGGGCGTCCTTATGTAGTGCTGAGTTTGCAATGCGATCGCAATGGATTGGCTTGCTGTCGCAGTTGTACTGCGTGCGTACGCAATATTGTGATCTGTATTGAATCAGGCCCTTAGCACATAGGACCTGATTCAGCAAGGAACGCAGCTGCAAGGGGGCACGCAATCGGTCGATTGTTGCGTACCGCACATGCATCGCAGTGCACGAACTAGCAATTGCATTCAGAACTGGGCCACGCAGACCCAGAGCGGAGTGATTGACAGGAAGTGCCATTCGTGGGTGGTGATGGGGAGGAATCGGTCAAGCAGCCACACTCAGGTGTATTTCATCAGATCTAGGTCACATATTCCGCCTTTAGTTATTACACCACAATAAGCAGGCCACAGGAAAGCCTGTACTCTATCAGCCTATTGCGGCATCATCCCCCCTGCATTACGCTGCAAACGTTCCAGGTCACAGTCATTACACTGGAACTCCTAAACACATCCGTGTCAGCGGCAGGCGATGCACCCATGGACCGGGCTACCCTGCCATCTTGGGCCATCTGCCTGAGATCATCAGGGAACCCATTAGAACAGGGCAACAGGCCCCAGGTGGAAAGACCCTCACAATTCAGGAAAGGGTGCTGGGGACGGTGTTTATAAAAAGATGGATGCTAAGAATGTGACATGCTCATCCCATCTATTTTATTCATGTTCTGCTGCAGCCTTTTGTTAAGGTCAAGCACAAAACGAATAAGTCACAGTGCTGTGCAGTCCGACGGCAAAGTGCCTCGTGCCTCAAACATACCTGTAATTACCTTTCAAAGTCATAATAGTGCCATCCTCAAAACTAAGTACCTCAAACCGGCAACGTCTATGGTTACTACGCATAATACCCAGTGTCTCTGACTTATCGCCACATACTGCTCAATGATAACTATAACATACACCAGTGGTCAGGTAAAAATTAAATTCCTGGGGGTAATGGACAGACAGCCAGGCATGCATAGAATGATTCATATGCATGCCCGGCTGTGCCGCAGGAGGCTCTAAGCCGGACACCCGCTGCGATGTTATTACCAGCGGGCGCCCGGCTACTTCCCTGCAGCGCCGTGTTAGCCGGAGGCTGGAGTTCTCTTCTGAACTCCATCTTCCGTCTCTCTCCATGCGCACTATTGGAGAGATGTCATGACGTCTCTCCCATAGTTCCGAGGAGCAGCCGGGCAGGACGGCGGCGGATGCAGGAGCGGGGATTAAGGTAAGAGTTTTTTTTTTTGTACAAGCGGCAGTACAGGGGCATTATATGGGGGCACTACTACAGGGGCATTATATGGGGGTACTACTACAGGGGCATTATATGGGGGTACTACTACAGGGGCATTATATGGGGGTACTACTACAGGGGCATTATATGGAGGCACTACTACAGGGGCATAACTATGGGGGCACTACTATATGATTTCCTTCCTTTCAAATCAAGGGGATAACGTCGGCGTATCTAAATATATTTTGGGGTAAAAGGTAAAAAAGTTCCCTGACCCCTGACATACACGGACATCCTGAGAGACAAGTTGAGAACATGAAAAGTCCACAGAACGGCTAGAACTATACAAGAACAAACTAAACAAGAGTTCGATGCTGCGCTAAGGACAGGAGGAGTCCCTTTAAAGAATGTTATTCCAGATTGAGGCGATTGCTGGTTTGTTTAGTAAGGCCCTGACCATCAGGAGATATAAAACCCCAACAGCCGCTCCATTCAGTAGCTCGTTATAAAAGACACATAGTGACGGCGAGCGGTGCATTTAAATGTGACAGACCAGTAAATTAGACTGAAGTCTTATGGGAAGTTACAAGGCATCTCTGTAATACCAGGCTTGATTGCTCAAAAAGAATTTAGCCTCAAGTCATTCATAAATCCAGTCTTTGTGCACCGTGCCAAGATGTGATGCCAGCGAACAAACTTGACATGTAACCACTACAAACCCAGTATGTAATGGACATACAGCGCTGCGTGTCAGGCCAGCAGCGAGACATGGATATGGCGTAAAAGAAAAGATCTATGACGCAAGACCTGGCGAACGCCATCATGATCTGCACATGTAGGACGGGATACTCTGTAATCAGTTCCAGCGTAACACTGGGCCAAATACTGACCGCAGGACACTGGTGACTGCCGATATCATCAGGTGCAAGACGCAGAGTGAAGCCAAGTACAAACGAGCAATAGACTCGCTCTGTTCATAGGCTGAGAGTTACCATGGCAGTGCGCACATCTGTACGCTATACACTGACAGCAAACATTACTCCGGTATAGAGGAAATACTCAGGGAAAAATGTAACGGTGTCAGGGACAACAGACAAAGAGGGGGGAGCTCGGGAATGACTGACAGCGGCACATCGCGGCCACAACATCGCTCATTTTACCTCGCACCCCTACAGGGGAGTGCAGAAGGATACGCATCTCTACAGTAAGTATCAGCAATGCGACTGCTTCACTCAGTATAAGAGGTTTAGTAAGAGGCTTAGGGGTGCTGATGTAGACGTGAGCATAAATGCATTTATTGAGGCGCAGAAAATCCTTCCTCGCGTTTGCCGATATGAATATGAATGCATTTTGCACTTATACCTCCTGATGCTCAGAAAGGCAGAACAGGGGAGGGAGAGGCGTGTGGAAGCGCTGGATGAGTAGAGTAAGGGCACAAAAGCGCGCCATGCAGAGCACAGAGACAGACATTCCCCTGCTAGGGGGAGAATCAATTGCAGGTGCTTTACCCCTTGTGCAAAATACACACAGACGATGTGCAGACAGAAGTACTCTCTGTTATTAGCCTGGCTGCTGCAATCTATTCTCATAGCTTATTTGATATTTACAATCGGTCCGCGGGTAAGACAACAGATGTTTATGTATCATATACTACTGTTCTCTCCTGGTGTAACCCAGGCACATATACGACTGTTCTCTCCTGGTGTAACCCAGGCACATATACTACTGTTCTCTCCTGGTGTAACCCAGGCACATATACTACTGTTCTCTCCTGGTGTAACCCAGGCACATATACTACTGTTCTCTCCTGGTGTAACCCAGGCACATATACTACTGTTCTCTCCTGGTGTAACCCAGGCACATATACTACTGTTCTCTCCTGGTGTAACCCAGGCACATATACTACTGTTCTCTCCTGGTGTAACCCAGGCACATATACTACTGTTCTCTCCTGGTGTAACCCAGGCACATATACTACTGTTCTCTCCTGTGTAACCCAGGCACATATACTACTGTTCTCTCCTGTGTAACCCAGGCACATATACTACTGTTCTCTCCTGGTGTAACCCAGGCACATATACTACTGTTCTCTCCTGGTGTAACCCAGGCGCATATACTACTGTTCTCTCCTGGTGTAACCCAGGCACATATACTACTGTTCTCTCCTGGTGTAACCCAGGCACATATACAACTGTTCTCTCCTGTGTAATCCAGACACATATACTACTGTTCTCTCCTGGTGTAACCCAGGCACATACACTACTGTTCTCTCCTGTGTAGCCCAGGTGCATATACTACTGTTCTCTCCCGGTGTAGCCCAGGCGCATATACTACTGTTCTCTCCCGGTGTAGCCCAGGCGCATATACTACTGTTCTCTCCCGGTGTAACCCAGGCGCATATACTACTGTTCTCTCCCGATGTAACCCAGGCACATATACTACTGCTCTCTCCTGGTGTAACCCAGGCACATACTACTGCTCTCTCTTGGTGTAACCCAGGCACATACTACTGCTCTCTCTTGGTGTAACCCAGGCACATACTACTGCTCTCTCTTGGTGTAACCCAGGCACATATACTCTCCCGGGCAATTAGCACCCATCCTCTCTCTGCGCCCCTGCATACATTACTGATCGCAAATGGCATAAATCTGGCACTTCTGCTACTCCTGCAGAGCTGGACACATCTGAAGACTAACCCAGCTCTGCAACCTACGCACAATGCACTTTTTTAGGAGCAATTATGCCTGCGGTTTTGGTGTAAAATACAGCCATATATATATATATATATATATATATATATATATATATATATATATATATATATATATATATATATAAATAAAGCACCTTAATATGCACTCTAAAGACAAAAATAAGTCATTATTTTGTGTTTAACTGTAGACACACTTGGCTCATTTAGGATCATTTCTGATATTTCTATGACAATAAAGACTGTGGCAATCTGTTAAATTTAGATCAAAAGCTGCAAATTCCCACCGGGGCCTCTACAGCCGGACAGGATCTAACCACATGGCAGAGGCTGCACCATGGGGACACACCGCCAGTCCAGTCCGGTGCAATCTACCAGCAGGATATCTTCCAACTAGTGCAAAGCTACATAGACGGAGACCCTTCATTTTAGAGAGATTAGAGCCAGCATGGTAGAAAGGGATGTAGTTCTAATACAGGCAGTCGGGGATTTCGGTGCTTAGAATGCCGGCGCCGGAATCCCAACATCTGTCAGAATTTCGGCGCCGGTATCCAGACGGTAAGTATTGGGTTTTAGCACTTGCGGGAGGGTTACGCATTTAAGGGGGGAAAGTCAGGTTTAGGCACTAGGGGGGTTGAAGCTTAGCCGGCGGGGTGGGAGGGTTAGGGTTACCGGTAAGGGGGGGGGGGGGTAGGATACTGACGGACAGGCGGCAGTATCCTAACCCTGTCGGGATACTGGCTTCGGGACTCTGGCCGCTGGGATTCCGAGCGCCAACATCCCGTACCCAACCTCTCTGTGTAAAGCTTTTCCGCTATCCAACCCATTTACCAAACAGTGGACATAGGCAGCCTCAGGCTCTCTTGAGGCGTTGGAACTACAAGTCTCAGTATGTCTTTCTGA